>JAJONR010010492.1:0-14101 GCA_029582245.1 Solanum etuberosum
TGACTAGCACCCTGAAGTTGGTCAAACAAGTCATCAATCCTGGGGATGGGATACTTATTCTTGATTGTGACTTTGTTCAACTGCCGATAGTCAATGCACATCCTGAGAGAACCATCTTTCTTTTTCACAAACAATACTGGTGCACCCCATGGCGAAATACTAGCTCAGATAAAGCCCTTATCTAGAAGGTCTTTCAACTGTTCTTTCAATTTCTTAAGCTCAGCTGGAGCCATTCTGTAAGGAGGAATAGAAATAGGCTGGGTATTTGGAAGGAGATCAATTCCAAAGTCGATTTCCCTTTCGAGAGGAACTCCGGGAAGATCTTCTGGAAACACTTCTTGGAACTCATTAACTACTGGAACTGACTCAAGAGTTGGGATTTCGGAGCTTGAATCCTTAACCCGAACTAGATGATAGATATATCCCTTGGAAATCATCTTTCTGGCCTTAAGGTAAGAAATGAATCGACACATAGGCGCTAAGCTACTTCCCTTCCATTCTAAGATTGGTTCGTCTGGAAACTGGAAACGAACGATCCTAGTTCTACAATCGACTGAGGCATAACAGGAATGTAACCAATCCATGCCTAGAATGATATCAAAGTCTACCATTTCTAACTCTACAAGATCTGCTAAGGTGACTTTCAGGGAGACTGTGACAGGGCAATTTCTGTATACCCGTCTAGCTATAACTGGGTCACCGACTGGAGTAGAGACTGAAAAGGATTCTGAGAGAGTTTCTGGACTAACATTGAAGTTGACTACTATATAAGGAGTTACAAAGGAAAGAGTAACCCCTGGATCTAACAAAGCATATACATCTAAGTCAAAGACTCGTAATGTACGAGTGACCACATCATGAGAATCTTCCTGATCCTAGCGAGCCTGAAGAGCATACAACCTGTTTTGGCGCTGACCGCCACCTGTACCAGATGAGTTACCCTGCTGAGTCGTACGACCTACTGGTGCTGCTGAAGTTGTGGACTGAGCTCTACCATTATTACCTCCTTGACCGTGTTTAGAAGAAGGACAATCTCTCCACCTGTGACCTGTCTGACCACACCCAAAACATCCTTCCTTTCCTGCAAGACACTCGCCCGGATGGTTCTTACCACACTTAGGACAAGTTGGGTAGGTTCTGGTACCTGAAACACTCCCCTGAGACTTAGAGCCTGATGCCCTACCTTTCTGATCCTGTCAGAACCTGGAGGATGGAACACTAGCTGAGGAAGGTGTTGGGGCTGAAGATTTTTGCTGGAACTGAGAGTCATTTCCACCACCCGATTTCTGTTGAGAATACTCATAGCTTCCTGTTCTAGCCTTCTTGTTCTCCTTAGCCTGTTCAATAAGCTTATCTCCCTCAACCTGCTGAGCATGAGTCATGAGCCTAGAGATGTTCATATTTTCCAGCAACATAGCATTTCTGCACTCTGTTTTCACTAAGTTTGACACTTCATACAGAAACTTGTTCATTTGAGCCTTGAAATCGGCAATTATGTGAGGAGAATACCTAGAGAGCTGGGTGAACTTGAGTCCATACTCTTGGACTGTCATGTTACCTTGCCTCAAATTCATAAACTCCTAAGCTCTTGCCTCCCTCAACTCTAGCTGCAGCTGACCCAACATTCGCATTTGCAGGAGCTGGAACCTGCTGGTTGTTCTGGTTATTCACACTCTGAGCCAAAAGTTGGATAGCGTTCCAAAACTCTGCATTCGAAACTTCGTGATCTGGAACTGGAGGAGCTGCGTTAGAATTGCGTGCATTCGCATTCATTCCATAAGCTCTACGAGGAGGCATGATTTGAAATGCATAACGAAGGATTAGAATGAGGAAGTTGGATCATACCTCACACACGATAAGAGTAACAAGAAAATGAAGTTTTCCTAAAACACTTTGTAGCTTGCCCCTCATTAGATGTGGTGCACTTCACACCCATGAAAAAAACTCTACTTAGTGCGGATTTTCAGACTTCCTAGGACACTTAAACCTAGTGCTCTGATACCAAGTTTGTCATGCCCCGAGCTACCCCTAGGACGCGGACACGGGACCTAGGATCACGAGTGACCCCAAGCTAACCCTGCTGGCATAACATAAGCATACTATGATAACTGAAATAAGATAATTTTGTGCGGAAGCTTAAACATGAGATAAACTGAAAGTGATGGGGAATACCCATTCTAAATCTGGATATAATCTGAGAGTTTAACGACAACTGAAATATCAAACTCGAATCTAAAACAGATTCTAACTATGTCTGAAATAAACCTTTAACTGACTAGAAGTACTGGGACACGCCCCAGCTAAATCTAGAAAAACTGAAACTAAAGACTAAAATCGAAAGGAAACATGTCTGTCTTCCTCGGGGAATGAGGACTCACCACTGATACTGCTGAGCTAAAGATCGGAAATCGATCTATGCGTGATTTGGAAGCTGAGAACCTAGACCTACATCACTAGCGCAGAGTATGCGTCAGTACTTGAAAGGTACTGAGCATGCAGGATAGAGTAGAGCTGAATAATAACATAACTGAACAAAGCATATAACTGAGCAATGATATGATATAAGCATGATACTATACTGAGAATACTGAACATGAACTAACTGAATGCAATGACCAAGTTTATAACATGATGAGACTGAAATCTGACTGTAACTGATAACATGGTCAATGCAATAGAATCTGACTGTGAGGGAGCTACTAATAACCGACATAAAACCACATGAGCTAAATGTGGAGTCCGATCTATACGCCCCATCGAGAGGACCCAATATACCCTGCAAGAGGTATAGAGGCATGACTGGCGTGATCACTAAATTAATGCCCACAGAGGGGACTTACATCCTATAAGGCACGTAGTTCTGGGACTATTCGGGTACGCTGAACTCTAGTCCAACTCGGTATTAAGTCTACTCCCAACTGATTATGTAACTAACACATTATGACTGAATTTCTGTAATACTGGATAGCTCAAAATACTGATATGCAAAATCTGAGAATGCAATATTAATGTACTAATAATGAAAAATTTGTAACTGGGGCATTTATATCTGAATATAACTGACCTAGCATGTGTAATTCATGAACTAAACGAATCTACACAACTAGGGTTCTGAATTTCATGCAAGAACTGAAGCAACAACATAATAATCTAATTTGGATCATTCTAGCAGCTAAAACACAACAATTTCTAACATTCAAGAATCCCTAGGTCTAGATAATATCAAGGGAATCAAGATTCTGACTGAATTCTAGGGACCTAATGGGCGAAAGGAACCCACTAGTGAAATCCCACATACCTGGTGACGAATTCCACGGAGAAATCTTTCGATTTCAGGGCTGGAACTGATGGAAACTCGCTGCGTTCTTAGACTAGGGCTTGGTCGACTCTTTCTCCTCTTTTGCTCTGAGTTTGCTAAATTTTGGAGAATGAATTGACTAGGGTAAGTTCTTATTAAGTTACTAGGCTTAAACTAACCAAAACTACGTAGTTTAGGGGTTAAACGGCGTAGTTTAGGGGTCCAACGCATAGGAAAAAGACCAAATGACCCATGACTTAACTACTGTCGGGACCAACCGACAGACCGTGGCTGGACCGACGGTCCGTGCTGGTCGTCCGTCGAATGGCGTCTGGGGCTCGGACCTGAAGGCCACGATCCACGGACCTGGACCACAGCCCGTGGTCTGACCTACGGTCCATAGGTCCTGGCCGTGGGTCATGCCTTAGCTGAATTTTCTGGGGTTCTGGGACTATAAATCTGGGGTCCGACCTATGGACCGTGGTCTGGCCTACGGTCCGTAGGTCCCTGGCGTAGGTCTGGACTACGAATAAATTTTCTGGGCTTTTCTGGGAGGGGCTCCAGGTGGTGAACCACGGACCACCAGAACAGACCGTGGGTCACCCTACGGTCCGTGGGTGGTGCCCGTCGGTGGTGCCCGTCGGTGGCACCTGTAACTTCTCAAATCTGGAATCTGGTCTGTCTAGGATACAGGGTGTTACAAGTAAGAAGTCCATTCTTCGAAATGGGTAAATTGAGCATAGAGTTATATCAAATATTTTGGGAATAGTATCGAGCACCAAATTGGGTTAAAGTCTTTTATGATTCAGAAGTCCCATAAAACTACGTAGCCAGCGTAGGATAGGATAGCATTGATTCTTCATGCGACTCCTAACTGCCTCTAAGAAGGCCAATTAGATGGATCCATAGTCACGATATCATCCTATACCCCGGCAAAGTATAGGATGGCCGTGGCAACGTGAGCGAAACATTGTATCATTATTAGGCTCATGGTAATACTTGTCTGTTAGAGAAACTCCCCACAAGTAAAGTATATTATTTTCATGTTGTTTTTCATTATATATTATGTTGTAAAACTTAAATGGTTTTCATTTCATATTCATGTATTGATCCAGTTATGTTGCTTTCAGTCATTCAAGTTAGTGAGTTGTTTAATCTAACCTTATCACTTACCAGTACATTCAATGTACTGACGTCATTCGACCTGCATTGTTTCATGATGCAAATACAGGTACTCAGGATCATCAACAGGTGCTTCGTTGAGATTACTATTCACTCACAGACAGATTTTGGTGAGGCCTCCTTGCTTCTACGAGACTCCATTTCCTTTCAGTTAGTAGCTTTTGGAGGTGTCGCGGGCCTTGTCACGACATTTATCTTACATTGTTAGAGGCTTCATAGACAGACTGAATTAGATGTTCCCAGTATTTCCTCAGGATGTTTTGTTTAACTCATGATTAATGTTAAGTATTTTGCAAGACATTATTGTTAAGACTTTCTTAAATGTCAAATTGTTCACCTATTTAAGCTTCCACGCATTGTTTGATGTCATGTAAGTCATGTAGTCAGGCCAAGAGTTCGCTTAGGGATCAGAAATGGTTCTCGAGTGTCATTCACGTCCAGGGTGTAGGCCCGGATCGTGACAAAAATTGATTCTAGTATCTCAAAAAGAATTATTTTATCTCCTATTATATTTGAAAGAGAATATTATTTTATGTCCAAAATATTTCTTCTCCATAAATAGTACCCTATTAATGGCAATTATGTTGACAATAAAACTAATTCTCCGTTGCCACTATAATTATCATTTTTATTAACCTATTAAATTCCTTTGACTATTACAGCAATAACTCATCTTTATTTAACCTTAATGGCTGGTAACATCTTGGAAAAGAAACGTTTCAATTAGAACGTTAAACCACATATTCATTGCAAATATATATTGGTTTTCAGCCTAGTTCTTTTTGGGTGAGAAAGATAAGAGCAAAGAGAATTTCTTCCTTCTCTTTTCAATATTGTGTTGTGTTGGGTTTCTTTCTATTGAATCTTTGTTAGTTTCTGGCTCCTAGTTTTATACTAGAAGAGCTTGTTGAATCATGGGAATACATCTATACTGGTGAAATATCCTTAAGGACAGTGTCTTTCAACACGCCTCGAGCTATGAGAATCTCTACAAAAGTTCATGGTGAAGTATAAGCTTAAGTGAATTCAATACAAGTGTCCGTGGAGAAGGTATTTTCAGTAAGATTTCAACAAATAAAAGGGTAATTTTACTATATCACCTTTTGAATATACTAAATACAATGTTTTAAATAATGTAATAGAGAATTACTGTAATTAATGATAAGGGTAAATTAGGAACTAAGTGTAAAATAATTCATTGATTTCATAAAGTGGACAAGTATTGTTGGACATTTCAAATTTCAAAATAGTATAGTATACAACTATTGTTAGAGGGAGTATAAATTTTTCTATAAGATAAATGGAGGAATAGGTCTAACTTCCTAATATTCACACAAGTCATTAAAGGAACACGTTAATCTCGATTGATTGTCATAACACATATATTGTAAAACGAGAACTTACATGTTCTTTATGTAGTGGAAGTGGAAGAGTGGAACAAATTGTGGTTGGAATCATTCATCAGTGATGGTTGTCCCGGTATGTTGGATCAATTTCTATACGACAGTCAAATTCTTTGTTCTTTTTTTGAGATGATAACAATTTGTATATATTTAGTACTGAAACCATATTTACAAGTGAAAAAGAGGAATAAACTGCTTCATCAACCTAATAAAAAACAGAGTGTCTATCATTGAAGCAATATCTTCTACGTATCTCTGGTTAACCCCAAAACAGAAAAGTCCAAAGCAATTCAATTTAATCCTCTGAAATGAACTGCTAATGTCTTCAAAATATCTGAAATTTTCTCTTTTCAGAGTCCACCAAATGCAACTTGGAACAATCCTCTATCCATCTCTGTGTCAATTATGTACTTGCTTCTTCTCAGTTGAGCAAGACCTCAATAATCTTTCTAGGCATCATCCAAACAATACTTCTGCGACTAATGAAGACCTTCCATAGCATGGCAATCAAGTTCTATCTCTCTTAGGCATTTCTAAAATGTTTTGGCCTCATTTCATTTCACTAGATGGTATTTTACTGGATTATTTTGACTTACATATGTCTTGGTGATAATGAAAGATTAATACTGAACTAGTGTTTGGAAAGTTAAATTGATAGACACATCCCGTCAAGATTTATAATTTGAATATATTAATGAATTTAAATTATTGATAATTGCAAAATATTTGTAAATATGAAATGATGTCAAACATTTTAAAACTTCCATATGATAAAAAAGAAGCGCATCTATTGCTACAGGGAGAGTACTAGTATTATTTTTCCTATAGAGATCTAAAAAGAGAAGGTACTTAAATGAAAATGGACAAACATTTCAAGATATTGGATAAAAAGATTGCAGTAAACGTATGTATGACACCAATTTCTTAATCATACTAAGTACGTTTGTCATATTCCTTTGGCCGATAATATGCCTAGAAATACTAGGCCAAGATATTGGAAAAGAAGGAAAAGTTTGACAGCAGAGGGCCGGGAGCCCCGAAGGACCAACAAGGCATATCATAGTATACAAGTTTACTATGTCCACAGCATAAGCTTCCAAAAGGAAAATTCAAATCAACAATTAAGCCTTTCGCTTACCTGACACATGTCTTCGCGCTAGCGACAACTTGGACCTTTTATGAACACTCCTTTCATCTTCACTATCCTCACTGTCCAATACAATCACAGCTTCATATTGTGGTGATTCTTTTTCCTGTTGCTTCATGTTCTTGTTATAGTATATATTCTCGTCTTGGTTGGGCTGCTTATGATCACATAAGTTCTCACATGAAAGGGCTGTGGAATGTTGTCCAGATTGAGAGGTCAACTGAAAGCTATTGTCCTTACCCTCTCCAGAGTGCTCTATAGCTTGTAGTGGCAGATTCTTCAAAGTCCCACAACGATTAGATGACTTCCTAGTCCACACATCGCAAGTATCACCAGTTTGTGAAGTAAATAATAAACTGGACGCTGAATCAGTGCATGCATCATCAGATTCTGAAGCAGGTAGGTTTTGAGATGGAGCTAAATTCTCTTTATCACACTTCTGATGACGTTGAGATGAACTGGATGTGTCGAAAGGATGTCTCCTGCCAGTTAAACCCAGCTTCTTATGCCTCGTGAAGAAACCATTTCCATTTTGATCAGAAACCTTTTTATGAGGTTGCTTATTGTTATGACCAGGGGTCCCTGACAACGAAAGAGTTTGACATGATGCAGTGGACTGAAGTTGGACTGACCGCTGAGGCTCGACCTGCAACTTCTCAAGATCCTCGTGTTTTTGGGTGAAATCGGTTGACTTAAGCAACAGCTTATTTGTACTCTTATTTATGCTGACATTTCTCATCTCACTATTATGTGGATTGGCAGTTTTCCCTGAATTGCTTACAGCCTGTGGCAAGGCCTGTATATCTGCATAATTCAGAAAAATACTTTGGGGTTCCAAACTGGCAGAACATTTAGTTTTTGCCATATAGGTCTTCTCACCATTTCTAACTTTAGATGGACTCACAATTTCTGAAGATAGTTTCTTGGTTCTCTTTTGTACTTCATCCTGATTCAAGTCACACTCGATGGGAAATTCTTCCATACCTTGTTTGCTAACTTCCATCTGCTTATTTAAGATATGATCAATAGGCACTTCACTCGCAGTCTCACCATTATGCCTTTGTGCACGTCCAGCAGAGTCTAGTGACAACTTTCTGCTGAGTCCACATAATCCCTTCTGGTTCACAAAATGATCAGGGACCTCAGATTTTGGTATATTTAATTCTTCGACTTCAACCTGCAGGGATCATGTGTGAGATTTGGTCAAAAACTAATAAACATAATCATATTCATCTAAGCATCTTCTTACAATTCCTTCTCTTGCATTTGTAAGAGTTTGGATTTCTTGGTCATGACCGCCAAAATCACTTGCTCCAGACGTGGCATACTTTTGAGTCATTGATCTTGCCTTGTGGTCAAATGCTTGTCTATTGTATTTGTACTCCGTGCTCTGCACATAATAAGCATTACGAGCACACTACAATCAAACAGGGCAGGTTCTAGTACAAATTACCACACTGCAAGAATATTAACTCACCGCATCATGCATTAACCCATCATCAGGATTAGGCTCACTTAGTAACAAACCTATACTTGTTAAGACAGTTGAAATGTTCAAAGATGGCTGCCATGCTCCCTGTTTTATTGAATTGACCACCACTATGAGCAATATATAAAGACACAAACTTTTGTTAAATTTACGAGAGTTATTATAGAATGGTAGATATCAAAGATTGCATGTACGCAGAAAAAATAGATATCCGAGATCCAAAAACAGTATAATAAACAGGAATATTATGGTGTTTAAGTTAAGCTATTATTCAGTAATCAGTACGTAGTGTATTTTGGCATGTGAAGACTCTTAAATGTTAGTTCCCCGTGTGGAAAGTCCAATAAGATAATTCAAGCAGAATGAATACCATTACTTGATCAGTAATATAGAAGAAGATTGCTTGAAGGCGTTCACAAAGAGAAGATTTGACCCTTCAATGCATAACCAGCAAGCAGAAACTATCAGCAATTGTGACCATTGTCATGTGATAAAAAGGAATTGATTTGACTACAGCACATAAGGTAGATTCATTGGGAAACCATAAAAAGAGCAAGAGTGCTTGCGTACTTTATTCCTTACAGTGAAAAATATTGTGTGGGTGCAAGTCTTTATACCTTATTCAGGATAATGAGAAAATTACTTTGGAAGTACAAGACAGTAGTTTAAAATTTACTCAATTAATAAGAAGAATGATTTGAAGAAAGTTACCAATTTCAAAAAAAATAAAAAAAATTGAAGAAACAAAACCTCTATATGTTAAACACACATAAACGAGCTACAAAGATGAGTGAAAGCCACTACACAGTCAGACTGCTTGTGAAAGCAAAAGGTGCACATAAAAGATATCAAATGCTAGTTGCAGTTCAGGTCTCAAACTATTCCCATTCCATGTCCGACAATCTTAACCAAGGATTAATATCAATTAGAGCCTTGAGGAGAATCAACAGATGAGATGTTATGCACGATTGTGATCACTTGTACAAGCTCATAACTTGAGCAACTATTATACACTTTGAACCCAACATGAAATGATATTTATACAGGCTCTGGAGACCGGAAGAAGGCAACTTCCAACTTCCCTTCACTTGTTACTGGATCAATGGATTTTAGACAACAGTATGCTAGTGCTGTATGAATGTATGAGAGTTGCAGTGGTTTGAGTTTCCACATCTAGAACACAAAGTACAAAATAAGTAAATCCACATACAAGTGCTATTTAACTAATGTGTTTTCAACTCTCAATCAGAAGTTTACAACTGCTTTCAAATGCCGTCAACACTAGTTTTCACATAAGAATTGAAGTTACTAGTAATCTGACACAGTTACAAATGATGGATTGGCAAACCTTTGGAGGAAGATTAAGAATATCCAAGCAAATACGGCCACCATTATCAATATTTGGATGATAAATGGGCGTTAGGAAAGTGACAATGGGAGGCTGAAAGGGGTACCTGGTCAAACAAACAAATAAAGGTCAAGAATTGAACCACACAACACATAAAAAAAAAAAAAAAAAGAGAAGAAAAACCTTTCAGGTATCTGAATTTTGAGGTTAAAGAGTCCTTTAGCATACACAGTTCCTTCAGGGCCTTCAATTACTGCAAATCGTGTGGGGGGAAAAAGGAAATTCAACATAACTGGAGATAAATCAGAAATAATGAAAAAGAAAGTTGGAATTTACAGGCATGAATGGAGGAAAGAGATGAGGAAGAAGTAAGAGAAGGAAAGGAGGCGCCGGGAGGTGGATCGGTGAGAAGGAGCTTAAGCTCCCTTTGCATTCGGAGGTTGAGCCGCGCCTCTTGAGCCATTTCCTCTTTTCTTAGGGCTCACAATTCACAATTCACATCATATCACAGGAGACACCAGTTTAAAAACAGTATCCCGCCCCCTAAATTTGAGAGCGAGGGAAAGTTTTCTTTTAACTTATTTTTTTTTGGTAAATTAATGCAGCTGACTCAAAATGACGGTCAATTTTATTTTTTTCCCTCCACAGGAAAGTAGAGTCCAGAACCTATTTGGAGAGGCGTATCTAGAGGGGTTTCGTGGGTTCACGTGAACTCATGCTCTCCTCTCTAGATCATATATAATAGTGTTATATTTTATTAAAAAAATATTTAAATATAAAGATGTGAATCCACGTTGAAAGTAACATATAATAATATGATGATGATTGAGTGCACGTCTCTGAGCAAAGAAAGAAATTTAAATCTTATATCTATCTTCTTCTTTTTTTTTAGTAACACCACTCCAAGTGGTTATTGGTAACACTTTTGGGCATTTCAATCATTTTTTCATTTGTTTTTTTTGTTATAATCTTTCAAAATTTTCAAGTGTGTTACATGGAAATTCCTAAAAAAAATAGCACTGTAAAATTTTTGCATAATTAAATCAAATGTGTATATTAAAATTTAAAACCAGTAGTATTATATATGTTGGACCTATAATTTTTAAAATTTAACGGTTCAGTGTTAACAACGTAAAGGTCAAACCGATCAAATTTATATCTTAGATGCATCTCTTCGTAATAGTGCACCCATCCTTTCGGAATTCTGGATATGTCTCTGCCTATTTGAGTCACAAAGAGATAAATTGACTCAAATAAGCCACTATTCAAGTAAGTAATTAAAATAGGCTTAGTGTATTTTTTTCCGTTTAATCCAATATTCCAAACGGCTTTAGTTAGTCTATTAACGTCTATATTTTAATATAAAATGAAAGTTTTTTTCCACTTTATAAAGTGTAAGTTTTTCTAACACTTTATAAAGTGGAAGCAAAAGTTTTGTTTTACAAAAAGAAATATTTTTTTCTGTTTTACATTAAATTGTGTCTCTTTATGCAGCTTTTGCAGTGTTTGTCATACAATTATATTGATTTGACATATTATAAAAACGGAAAAAATTATTACATTATGTAATTTTATTTTTATTTTTAATCTGAAAACTCCTCCAAGCTCTATTTAAGGATGTTCAAACATAGCACCTTCAACATCTTTAATCTTCTATTTTTCTTCATTTCAATCACAAAAAAATGTCTTCTAAACCAAAAGTTAGAGTTTCGATTTATTGGGATGGCGAAATTATACATGACGGAAATACCGTTTATTATAATTGTCCTCCCAAACACACTGCTAAATATTCAATTAATGTCTGCTATCATAAATTTCTTTCATCAATTTATAAAAGAATGGGTATTAATAGTACTGATTATAATTTGATTATAGTCGAAAATACCCTACTTCATTTTTATCACAAGGACAAGTAAATTTTGGAGAGTGAATTATCTATAATGACGAATCGTTGACCAACTTTTTGAGGGTTCCAAATGACAACATAGATCAAATAAAGTTAACGAACTTGAAATCTATGTTAGGAAGGAGCCTAAGACTAGTCATCAACGTTCTCCTTTATCGGACGATGTCCATCCTCGACTAGAAAATCGTAATAGCCCTGATGGATTTCTGATAACTCAATCTAGTGATTTTCCTAACATGATCCATTATAAAAATATTCTAATCGGTTGATATGATTTTGATTTGAACAGAACTATCAATGAAAGTGACTGGTAATGCTCAATAATTATACTTTGATTATTATTTGTTGATTTTGTGTATTATTTATTAATTTATATGATTTATTATTATTATTATTATATATTTTGTAGCCGTTTACCTCAGCAAGATAGGAATATTGCTCCAAGTTATGGACTAGATAATTATTTTGGTCAGCCCTCACACTTTGAAATAACGAAAAATGTTGGGACATCCTCAAATTTTCATGTCTCGCCTACTTTTGATGCAGATGACTATTATGGGTATGTCCAACACTTCATTTTTTATTTAAGTAAGTTTATTGTATGAGGTAAATATTTATACGTTTTACACATATAGGAAAAATATCACACAAGATATACCCATTGATCCTGTGAATATCGATGATCATGACCTTCCAAATTATGGCTCACTTTCAGCCAGTGATAGTGATGATTTGCCTAATGCTGAGGTATCAGGAGATAATGTTCCATTTGAGGCATCATCTAGTGATGATGATTTTTTGACGCTCAATCGGTCGCCAAGACCAATGTCCATGAGTCTATTTCATGGTGAAGAATTTTTTCAAATATCGACTCAACAGTTAGTAGTCACATCACCCACTGTACGTATGCATGAGTTTTGTTCTCATGAAATTCCTTATCTTGATCATCTTTCATGTGGTCCAGATATCTTTAGCGATATACATGATGAATATACATCACAACGTGGCGTGAACCACAAGATTTCATGAATGGTGCAATTTATATTGAAAATGGCATGTTGTTTAATTTAAAGAAGTTGTTGCAAAGAGCAGTTAAGCTTCTACATTTAAAGATAGCGAGGGAGTACTCTATTAATAAATCGATAAAGAAATTGTGGCGACTTGTTTGCAGGCGTGCAAAACAAGGATGTCGATTTAGGATGACTTCTTTTAATGATAAACATACTAACATATGGAAAGTTGAAAGATACATTGAAGAACATACATGTGATATGGGTACGTATCGCGAAGGACATTTTAACTTGGATGTTGAGATGATTGCTTTTATCCTCTATACTGATATAGAAAAAACGCCAAGGTACTATTTTATCCTTAGATAATTTTTCTTTAATAAGAAAATATTCATTTTTTTATTTGATAATTAATATTATTTTTACTTTTCAGGTTTCTCATCAAAGACTGTCAAACAGTTGTTCTTAAAGCATATGGCATTTCAATAAGCAGAAGAAAAACATATCTTGGTCGCAAACGTGCTTTTGAAAAAGTCTATGATACTTGGGAGGGTTCTTTTGCCGAGTTGTAAAGGTTCATGGAAGCTTTGAAATACTTCAATCCCGGAACAATAGTTGAATGGAAAACAGAGCGGCGTGTCGATGTCGTTGAAGATGTATTTAACTATGTGTTATGGACTTTTAAACTATGCATTGATGAGTTTGTGTTTTGTCATTATGTTATATTGATAGAAGGAACACATGTCTATGAAAAATATGATATCAAGTTGTTGATTGCGATTGCAACGGATGGTAACTGCTCAATATTACCTTTGGCATTTGCAGTAGTCGCGAATGAGAGCATAGAGTCATGAACTTTATTTTTGGATCATTTGCACGTTGTCAAGGATCGTAGAGGTGTAACATGATATCAGATAGGCATCACGGAATACTTTCATCCGTGTATAATTCTCCAAATTGGCAGGCCCTATTTGGGTTCCATAGCTTTTGTTTAAGACGTTTGAAGGCCAATTTTCAAAAAAAATTCAAAAATGTCACTTTGAACAACCTTTTATGGGCAGCTGCAAATCACAGTCAGGAGAAAAACGTTTATGAAAAAATGGAGATGATCAAAGAGATTAACGCAGAAGCGTATGTGTGGTTAATGAAGAATGATCTTGATAAATGGACATTGCACAAGAATGGAGGTTAAGATGGGGCATGCTCACAACAAACAGTTATGAGTCATTCAGTGGGCTGCTTAAGTCAGCCAGGGGCCTACCAGTTACTGCAGTGGTGAGACTCACTTACAATCATATTGTGAAGTGGTTTGTTACAA
>JAJONR010010493.1:0-21209 GCA_029582245.1 Solanum etuberosum
TGTGATACATACAATTTTGTTATTTGTGGACGCAATTGTGTATCATGTACATAATAATTTTCTGAAAATTTTGTATCAGCTTAAAAAATAGTATCAGTTGTAGTTATGTGTATAATACTTATAAGATATCTGATAGAGTAAGTTTGGTATCAATTTTGTGTATTTGATACTTAATATTTTTGTAACTTTGGCATGGGATAGTAAAATAGTATCAATTGTTGTGATGTGTACCAAAGTTATAATATACAACATGTAAAAATATTCTAAATATTCAAAGTATCAAGTGCAAAAAAATATAGTATCAGATGTTGTTCAAAATACACATTTGAGATGTTTGAAGCAACTATGTATCATATACATAATATTTTTTGTATCTTCTAATGATATAGTATCAATTGTTGTGATTTGTACCAATCTTATAAGAGACAATTTGTACCATGTGTTGTGAAGAATAAAATTTTGTTATTTGTGGAAGCAATAGTGTATCATGTACATAATAATTTTGTGGAAATTTTGTATCAGCTTAAAATATAGTATGAGCTGTACTGATATGTATAATACTTATAATATACAAAATTTAATAAGGTATGTATTGAAAATAAAATTAAAAGCTACATAAAAAATTATGGACATAAACAATCTTCAAATTTAGAAGTATAATGTTAACCTGGGGAGGAATACTCCAAAACACTTAATGTATCTTCAAAACAATAAAACTTCAAAACACTTAATGTATCTTCAAAACAATAAAACTTCAAAACACTTAATGTATCATCAAAACAATAAAACTTCAACACTTGACTGTCAGTCAGTAAATAAACTACTATTCTACATTATTCAGTTCATCATCTGCTGATGGAAGGAAGTCACTTTTTGGCCTTGTAGGATCATCATTCTCGCTAATGTATCCCGCATTGGCCTTATCGGTACCATATTTCCATAACAGTGACGCATATCTTGTGCGAAGATAGTCACTTCGAAAAGGGATCGATGGGATGTTGATTTCGTCGCTCAGAAACTCAGCAAATGCAGCTACATACGTTCCGCAGTCACTGCAAACAGGAAAAAGATACAATATAAATTGAATGAAATTTATAAGTAATCACAAAAAAAAATAAGAAATCAAAATGAAGAAGATGAGACTACCTATTTTGAACTTTGCAGGCGGTTGAAAAGAGATAGAAATCGTTTGAAATTCAAATTGATTTGAATTTGATAATGTGGAGAGATTTTAGGAATGGAAGACGTGGGCTTGGGTTCTTGAACAATAATGTATCCGACAGACTTGATTTGGGGGAAAAGTAGGGAATTTTGTATTTTATTAAAGAGTAGGGAAATAAGGATAATATGTAAACTAATGTAGTGTACTTCAGTAATTTTTCCCTCAAATATTGTCCTGATTTTTCAACAAATTATCATGAGTTTAATGTTGTTTTATGTAGTGAGAAAATTATAATACTACCACCTAGGGGTGTACATGACCGGGTTGGTTCGAGTTTTTCAAATATCAAACCAAATCATTTGTGTAAAAAATTAAAATTTACAAACCAAACAAAACTAATAAAACTCAGATTTTTTTTCGAGTTTTTCAACCTCGGATTGGTTCAGATTTTTCAAATACCAAACCAAACCATTTGTGTCAATTTTTTTAATTTTTAAATCAAACCAAACTAATAAACCTCGGGTTTTTTCAGGTTTTTAGATTTTTCCGGTAAAGTATTCATACAAATATATAATTAACTTGTACTCCAAATATTTCTTTATAAGTCCAACCAAAATACAACTATCTAACGTGTTTCTTAAGAAAATAACACAAAATATGAGATGAGTGATGACACTAAAATATTCAATAAAAAATAATTATGAAATCATATAAAATAAATATTGCAAATTGATAAGTCATAATGAAAATGATCATAATTTAAAAGTACTAAATCATGCTAAAATAAGTCTAATAAGTATTAATTACATGATTAAACATTAAAGAAAAATTAAAATTAGATTATGTATTTTAAATGTCTAAACCAATGTAAAAACTAAAGAACAAATATTCAACATTGTTGTCATTTTTAGTGTTGAATTAATTTATTTTGTTAGCATTAGTATTGATTTAATTTCGAATTGAGCTTTATTAGAGTTACTAATATCTATGGACTATAACCTTTATTGGACCAATTAAAATTCTAAGTCTCAAAAAACTTGAAAAAATATGTTAAAAGATAAAAATTATGAAAACGTATAAGTAATATTTAGAAATTACATCAAAGTAAATACTTTTATATATAAAATAATTTTTTAAAATTTTATATATAATGTCGGGTTGATTTGGTCTCGGGTTGACCTTTTTTAGTTAAAACCAAACCAACCCAAATATAGTCGAGTTTTATATATAATGTCGGGTTGGTTTGGTCTCGGGTTGACCTTTTTTAGTTAAAACCAAACCAACCCAAATATAGTCGAGTTTTTTTTTTCCAATACCAAATCAAGTCAAACCAAACTATTAGTCGGTTTATTTTTTCGATTTGACTCAATTTGTGGTTTGATTCGATTTTCGGTTCGGTTTTATGTACCACCAATTCTTCAGATTATGATATGAGATTCAAAATAAAGTTTCTGGCTAGGATCAAATCAGGTAATGTACTACTCCCACACACATAGTCGTGCTACTAACAAAAGAATCTGACACTACTACTTGACAGTTGCCTCTATATGGAAAAAATGATATACTTTGCCTTACTCCCTTTATCTGAACTGTCAATCCTCATTTCTCTGAACTACTCAACTGGTCAAATCACACTTTTCATACACCCTTCAACACCCCACCCCCCTAAACCTCCTATCTAAAGAACACAAAAACACTCAACACACTGATATTTCTGAGGGTCTGTTGTGTTTTGTACTGAGATGAAAGGACTAGCTAGGTAGTGTGCCCCATGTTCTTGCTGCAGCTGTTTCTGAGTCATGTATTTGGTGCCTGCATTTCTCTTTACTAGTGCTACTGTGGCTGATATTTAGCCATTTGTAGGGTGATCCTTTTGAGGCAAGTTATTAGTAAGACTTAAAATAGAAACAACAAGTTTCAACTTCATTCGACAAAAGAGAACAAACTAAACACTGCTACTTACCTGAAAAATGTCTGCTACTGCCCATGACTTTGAGCTTGTGAGAATTCAGGTCATTCACTTGGTTCTCATCAGTTCTCTCATTTTCCACTTAATTATTTTTCTCTTTAGCCTTCTTTAACTACTGCTTTGTATTTTTTTGTTTACAGACTTGTGTTCTTAAAGTTCAGATCAACTGTCATGGATGCATGCAGAAGGTGAAGAAACTGCTTAAAAGAATTGAAGGTACTCTCATTTTTCACTTGCTATAAGTTATACTAGTAACATCTACCACCTTCTTTCTCCAACATGCAAAAATTATTTCAAAAATATTGCTTTGGCAGATCTTAACAAAAGAACAGAGGAAGTTCATACTTTAGAATAAAGGTTATTTACATTATGGACAAAACATTTGGTTTCAGGGGTTTATCAAGTGAAAATGGATGTTGATGAACAAGTGGTCATAGTATCTGGGAATGTGGACTCAGCAACACTGATCAAGAAGCTAAACAAATCTGGAAAACATGCAGAGCTTTTATCAGAAAACCCAATGGAAAACCAAGAAACAGAACTACTCTACAACTGGTTGAATGATGACTTTCACCAAAACCAGGGAGGTCTGAACTGGTGTGACGATGAGAAGACTCAAAACAGAGAACTCCTTAACTGGCTCAATAATACCAAGCATCAAAACCAAATACACAGCTTGTACAATTCTCTTGGAGCCTCCAAGAGACGGCCTATGTGTGCCCCTATTGAACGAGGCTTCGATCATTGGGGCAACAAACAGTTTTTGGACCAGAGTATTGGAATTCACTCTCTCTCAGGTGAGGCAAATCAGAACCTTTTTGTACTAGGAAACATGGATTATCCATATAATGTTCAGGAAGAAAGCATCATTAACAATGCAGATTTCGGAAGAAATTCTGCATTTGGATATCTCCAAAGTCTACAAGGTAGAAGAAATTCAATGGTTGATTTTCAAGGTCTCCGAGACAGTAATCCTAGTTTTGCTCCAAACCAAGGTCTCAGAAGTATTAATTCCTGTTTTGCTGATTTTGGAAGTGAAGAACCAGGACTACAGAACTTACACACTGCTCAAGGGGCATATGGATATCAACCAAGGCCATTCAGTGGGATGAATGACATGCAGGCTTTCCATTACAAATATCCAGCTTCAACAATGAACTCTTTTTTTGATTACCCTCCAACAATGATGAACTCTTACAGGCAGAACAGCCATGACAATGGCATTGGCAACATCATCAATGATATTTACACATATCCGCCGGGAAGGATTCTCAATCAGACACCCTATGGTGTCTTCCCACCCAACATCAGCCATTCTTGGAACATGAATAACTATAACAATTGAGAGACTTACCATCCGTACCTATATATATATATATATATATATAGATTAGATTTCAGTTTTCACATATAAACAACTTTCATTTCTTTTGTCCTTTTTTGTTTTAAGTAATTTCACTTTTATACATTGACGGTGTAAAACTTTGTTCACAGTATCCTAGTATTATAAACTATTGTAATAACGTAATAGGTAACATGCTTTATTTGCCAAGCTACTATATGTCCACCTTTTATGCATTCAAATGTTGTAGTGATACTCCCTAATTTCAGACAAAGGCAAAACCCCAGTGAAAGGCTACTGTTTAGCCTTTATTCCTGTTAGCTGCTTTGCAATATAGAGAAATCACAGTTACAGTAAACAAGCATTAATGTGAAACTCTAGGTATAGAGCAATTAACTTATCTCAAAGTGTTAGTTATGAAATCCGAGTTCCCATTCAGCAGCAAGAATAAGTAATCTAAGTAAATGGTCTACCTAAAGCAATCATGAATAATTTACAGAGAGCAGTAAGCAAGTCCATCAACAGCTGCCACATCTTCTTCTTGACATGAATTATCTCTGATCCAATAGTTAAAGAAACTTGGAATCAGCCACTAAGAAATAAATCTATTGGTACAATGTTTAAATGAAAAAAAGAAAGGTGTCACCATGAAGCTATCGTTTCCGTGCTTTCCTACGCCTAGATTCTGTTTTCTGCCATTTCTTTCTACGTACCAATTTGCTCTTTGGTTTCAGTTTTATTTCAGGAGAGAACTCAAAGTTTGGATCTCTCATACGAGCTTGTATGTCTTTGAAGAACTGCATATTCAATTTCTTAGGTCCTCCCTGTCTCAATTCAGCATATTCTGGTCCCGAAATGATGTTCTCGAAAGCACCAATCAGAATGTCCAAATCACTCATAACCTCCCAAACATTGATGTAACGCCCATCCGGTCCCTTTTTCAATTTCTTAAGGGCATTTTCCACTGCAATTTTTCTAGCTTGCTTTCCCGGAGATAACTCTTCAGGTTCCTGCTCAGATTTCAAGGCTTCAGAGAGTGTTCTATATTTAGGTTTTTCCTCAAACTCAAACAGTTTATCAATGTAACTATCACTCTTTTTGTTTGGGTATGGTTCAGTTGGAATATCATCGTCATCATCTCCTTCACTACCAGTCCATAATGTCTTCTCATCATCACTATCAGACCACAGACTTCTCAGTTCGTCACTATCATCTGCATCAATAGGACCATCTTGCGCTTTTGCTCGCTGTTTGGCTTTCCTAATCTCTTTTCTGAGACGGCTATGACTGTCACCTTTATCGGAGTCACTTTCATCTTCACTTGCTGTCCAAAGACGGCTCTCTTCATCATCCATTTGTTTTGCCCAGGCTTTCTTAAACTCATCTGGTTTAGGTATACCACCACCAAATAGATCATAGTTGGAACGTCTGTTACGTGCATATGATCTCAACACTGCATCAGTTATCGAACCTCTTGAATTTTGTTTGCAAGTTATTATACTTGCAAGAAGAAAAAAAGCCAAAATGCTATGTTCAGAAAGTACTCCTTATTACAGTTTTAAAACTAGATGCCTTGACTTGTGGCCTATATCAAGAAGTTATATGCATATCAAGTCCAGGGACTAAATTATAAAAATATTGTGGCCACCTTAAGGAATGATGAATTTTAAAAATTGAATGAAATTTCGAGGGAAAAAGAGGTCAATTCATGTGGCACAAGAACTGAAATATTCTATCGATGTATAACAAACCTAGAAAACAAAAACAAAAAATGTTCCAAATTTATATGGTTTAGTTTCATTCAAAGAACAGAAGAAACAACTTCAAGAAACAATCAGACTGCCAACTGAAAAGCACTAATGAAAGGAGAAGTGCTCAAGTACTGGGGAAGACACATAAAAGTAAGTAAATTTTAAGGTGAGCTGCAATTTATCAACAGGTAAAGTATGGATTGCCTAAAAGATAACAATAACGGAAACACAGCCCTAAGATTCTTAGATAACTATAGAAATGTTAGAATTTAAGGGTCCTTTTTGAACTGAACATGTGATTATCATCAGCAAATATCAATTGATAGAGTATCTGCAAAACCCCGTCACAAGAAAGGCATGCGAATTTGTTTCAGGAAAATTATCTTGAAAGCAGAGGTGTGAATAGTCATAAGAAGTCTATCACAGGTGACAATCACACACACACACATGTAGCAGACTCGTCGAAAGAAAAAAAAGTTCAGAAGGAATCTGAAAGGCAAAACACAAATTCTTGTCCAGGAACATGGTTCAACAGCAGAGGCACAAGTAGTAGCACTTAAGAGGCAAAATATTGAGGTAGAAACATAGATGTGTTGTACAAATATTAACTAGGCAACTCGATGCTAGGTTAAAACTGATTCACTTGATAGGAGATTATACACACTGCATAAGAGGGCAGAAACTTAAGAAAAAAGTCCATCCATAACTCAAAAAGTCCTTAGGCTTGAAACTGTTACTCCTACAACTGAGCAACCCGTATTCAGAATCTGTCCTTGGACTACCTTGGAGCAGTCAAGGGTTTTTAATATTTCATTGATAACTCCCACTAACCAATTGTCCACGTGAAAAGAAGCCTCATCTCCATCACTTATAATACTCTTGAATGTCCAAAGTGGTGCCTTAAAAACACCAGTAATATATAACAGGGAGGGAAAATCAGCTTCGAGCTCTATCACTTTACAAATTAGGTTGACAGGCATGCAGAGAACTAACCTTGCAGTTGCAGCATAGGATAAAAATAGCCATGGGGTACAGTGTGTTGATGAGACTGGAATGTGCTGGCTAAGATTGGTGGTTGTAATTTGACTCCAGTAATTGTTCTGCACATGCAGGCAACCGTACAAAGACGAGAAAACCTTCGAGCCATTTCCACGATTTGTGCAGAGAAAAAAACATACAACTCAACCCCAACTCCGCATCAGCTTCTTTAAAGGAGAAATAACTAAAATTGGAAATCAAAATATTTATTGGTGTTAGGAAAAAAAAAGAAGAGGAAATTAAGTAGAAATTTGAAAATTACACAGTACCTGTCCTCAAACTTCTATGCTAATACCATTATGTTGGACTCAGGATTTAAGCTATCAAAACATATTTATTTTTTTGATTTCCCACCCAGTGTCCGGTACCCACATTGGAGCCCGACTAAATCCGGATTCGCATCGGGAAGTCCCACATTGGGGGTAAAGCTCCTTAACAAAGGCGACTCTATATCCAAGGAGACTTGAACCCGGGACCTCTGATTAAGGATGAAAAAGTACTTATCACTCCACCACAACCCTTGTTGGTTTATCAGAACATATTAGCTCTTTGGTTTCAAGATAAAAAGTTTAAGAACTACATCGACACACACCACTCTTACTCATAGACATCTCACCACAAGGTTGCCATTTGACTATAGTCTATATGCAATTAAAATGAGAAGCTTGTCTACTATGACAGAGTGTTCAACATTAACATAAAGGTACTCATTTCTGAGATTAAACAACTTAAGAGTAAATTAACCTTCAAGACAAGCTTTGAGAGTCTCAATGAACTCGGAAAAGTTCTATCTTTTCAAGGGCCTTGAACACATCCTCTGTACTAATTGTTTGCTCTTCTTACACTCCTTGAATATATCATTTCCACAGCAACTACCTAACATAAAAATGAAATGAAACATCTGAATTTTTTTTGGAAAGAGAACTAGTAATTAATTCTGTTTCTGAATAAAATTTTCTATAACCGAATGAAAAATGTAATTTTTGCTCAAGTTCAACAATCAGTTAATTTATTCACTTCAAGAAACTAATCTACGCAACCAATTACTTAGGTTTAAATATGGATTTCATCATATAATCTTCTTCATTTTTTTTTTATGTCATCATATAATATGAAAAGCAACAGACCCGATAAAAATGAACCTTCAATTGTGCAGCGACAATTTTTTAGCAAACAAGGTAGGAAAACCTGAACGGAAGCTCCAATGGACCTTATAATCCTTGTTTCGCCGGAAAAAGAACTTACCGGCGGACGGCGCCGTAAAAGAATGAATAAGTGTAAGGGAAACAAAAATAAGCTAAGTTCTAGTCTGAAAGAAACCCAAATCCCGCTCTCAACATATATACTTCCCACCGGTACCAATTTAACTGCGTTAGTTGGACTGACCACAGACTTTAAAATTTTGAATTTTATGGCATTAATAAATTGAAATAAGTATGCACTTTTTAAGAATTTTGATAATTTTATTTTTTATTTTTTATTTTTACACAATAAAATTTTTATTTTATTTTATAGACTTAAATATTTTGAAATGAGATAATATTAAGAATTTGAATAAATAAAAAAGTATTTCTTACAACAAATAAAAAAATTAACTAAGTAGTAAAGAATTCAATTTAATTAAAATGAGGTTAAGAGTATTTATAGACCAAAAGATGAAAAAAAGGATATCTTTGAACCAAAAACAAGGTGGACGGTATTTTTAGATCAAAAGATAGAAAGAGAATATTTTTGAGGCATTTCCAATAGATTCGTTTGGCAGAGTGTATTAGAAAAAATAATGCATGTATTAACCTTGGGTATTAGTAGTACCTTGTTTGGTATTTTTTTCTAATCTATGTATAATTAATATACACTCTATTGTGTAGTGTGTATTGCTAATACCATGAATTTCTAGGTATTAGCAATACAATGGTTTTAATGCATTCATTAGCATGATTAAAGACCCAATTGCCCTTCAAAACTTTTTTTACATTTTTTCCACTATAATAGTGGAGGGTATCTTTGTAAATATTTTTTTTAATGTAATGCATGCTATTTTTAATGCATCAAACCAAACAATGCATAAAAATAATCTATGTATAATTAATGCAAGCATAACTTATACATACATTGCTAATGCAAGTATTACTAATACACTCTATTTAGCATTATTCTTATACACTCTACCAATTGACCTTAAGAATATTCTTGGCCCTTTTCCCTTAAATATACTAGGCAGGATGTTGAAATTAAAAAACTAACTAAACATAAAAAAAGTTGGGGACATGTTAAAAAAATATATACTTAAATTAAGACGACAATATAAACCACTTAAATTGAGATGGGAGAGTATGCTTCTACTTTTGGGTGTACAAACTTTACAGAATATATTTATTTTTTTCTTTTAATGTATTAAGATACATCACTTGATATATCTATTAACAAAAAATGCACGACTTATTTATTTTTTGATATAAATAAATACTGATTGCAAGTAAGTTTAAATGTAACTCTTTCCTGAAATGCCATCTCCCTTGGCGTTTCATGATATGTCCAAGTCTTTTCTACTATAACTGCGTACCTAAAATATGTTGTACAAGTAAAAGACAATCGACTAGCTAATTCACTGCTTACTGGCCAGGCATTTTCTACTATTATTCCGTGCCTCAAAAAATGTTATACAAGTAAAGACGAGAGACGAGCAAACTTACTGCTCCCCAATTGAAGATTATATGGAACACATGAACAAATAGCTCAGAAGAATTTAGCAGCTTAGGCAATTCCCCGAATATAAGAAATCAACATAAAAGGTTTCACTCATCAGAATTGTCAGATCTAAGACGTTATTCAATTCCTTTCAGGTTCAGAGTTCTAATACTCATTACATGCTCATCTTGGACATGTGAAAAACGAGTAGCTTCCCTTTCCAGTTGTCATAGTTGTATACAGATTAATAGTTACATGATTCTCTAATGATAAGTTTACACAAGGCGAAAGTAATGTCCCTCAATGACCAGCATAATAGTTACTTTGATATGATGTAGCATAGGACTTTTGTAAAGCAGCAAAACACCACTTTCTGATGCAACGTTTGACTTCATATATTTGCCTGGACGCATGCACCATTCATGTTAATTGAGCTGTCACATAAGTGGAAGGTGTCAGCCTAGAGGAGCAGAATCTTTCAACAGCAGCTCTTTGAAATCATGATATATCAGTATTGACAAACAGCTGATTACATTTGGATCACGTCTCATAATCGCTGTTGCTTATGTTTCAGTGATCTGGATCGTCTAGAATCTCCACCACTGGAGCAAACTGCAGAAGTTGAAAGACCTAATGAGAAGGAAGAAGCCAAAAATAAAAAGAAATAAATAGAGAACCAGCATCTGATTTTTCCAAACCTCATCGTCTTCTTCAAGATGCATACCATCAACTGAACTATTCTGCTGGAAGTCCCATCCAAGAGTCCGCTCAAGCAGCTCTCTCAGTTTTCTAGTCTATCATTCAACAAGAAGAAAAACCGACCAATTTGTAATGTGTTCAAGATAGTGAATTGAAAAGAAAAGCTCATTTACTTGCATTTCAAGCAATTGTTCAGTGAATCTGGAGTTGCACGTCTAAAGGAACAGAAGGTGGATTATACTTGCCATGAAATAGTTACTCAAGCAGATTATTAAAAAAACAATGTCAAAACAGTACCATGAATGCTTAAGAATAGAAGTGCATAAGAGATTTTTATAGAATACTTAAAATAAATGCACATGGACTGCGCATATATTTTCATTCTATATACTACATAGGAATAAATACAACAATCTAAAGGGAAAAGGACAACTAAATGTTCATTATCCTTCCTAGTGATGAAAAATTGAGGTATGAAGTTGACATCCCGTTTGCCTATTTGACAAAGAAGTAAATCCACTTTACGATAGTAGACTAAATTCACTAGTTGATTCCACTGGAAACATGATCAAAACAGGACAGATATAGACTCTCATTTGAGTTGAGAGTAATCTTTTGCAGAAAGACTATTGCAGGAAACTACGATGCGGCAGTTCATTATAAGGAATGCTTCCGACTCTATTCACTGGCGTTTGTGTTACGAAAATACATCCTAAATTAATTTCAAAGAATCAAAAGGCATCAAACAGTCTGGAGGTATACCCAAGTCAGGAGGTCTCCATCAACCATGGGGGCATCAAGCACCAATGAAAAGAAATCCTGCAACCAATTGTAAAGATGGCTCAATAAGATACATACTATCGTAATCAAGAAATATAATATCACAAGTAAAACCCTCCATAGCCATATTTCTTGGTAGTGTGAGTGCTTGACAAGTCATAGTGAAATGCTTACAAGCTACCAACGGTATGGCAGCAGTCAATAAAGTGGAAATTAAAACCCTGAGAGACTAGGGTTCAAATCCCATCAGAGGCAAAAAATGATGGGCGACTTTTCCCATGTTCCCAAGCCTTGGTGGGAAGCCTGTGCTGCTTAGAGGTAACAGGTCCCTTTTGGAACAGTCGAGATGCACAAGCAGGCATGGACATCACATTCACCGTTAAAAACAACATTTCTAAGATGTGTCGAAGAGTTTTTACATCTAGGGAGCATGTCAGTTTCGAAACAAACCAGGGAGTTATATTAAGATCGTTTACCTACACTCAAGTAGCACACACTGCTATGTGAACTGGATTTTACCTTACAAAGGTGGCGCAGGAAGTTATCAGCAGACAACAAATACTCGTCCAATGATGTCGTTGCACCCTTCTCTGCCCTGCTAGTATCCTTGCTATCCTTTTGAAATCCAATTTTCAACTGATAATATATTGCTTTGATGAACTGATGATATACAGATTGCAAGAGTCAGTATGTATGAATCTAAAAGAATGAAAAAAATCAAAATAAATTCAAGGAATCTTTTTCATACTGAAATATCTAAAATATGGAGTTGCATGAAAAAGTAATAGCGTCTACACCACCAAGCGCATTCTCAATCCACACGTGTCATTCATCTCATCAAAGGAATAGTGATCGTGAGAGATATATTATACACCGAATATTCTTCACCCCAAATACTAGAAAAGCAGGGTACCATAATTCACCCATTAAATGCAGCACCACATTGTTATTGATGCTAAATACAAAGTTTAACACGATGGAACCACACGTTCACTGAGGTCTTTTACCCAACTTCACACCAAGAAGCATAGTACCATACCATTGGCCACACTTATTCTCATTGTTCATTCACCAGAGTAAAAAGATCACATCACTCATAAGCCCTGCATTGCTTAGAATGCCTCTACAATAAGATCACTCTTATGATAAAGGGACTCCTTATAAAGCGAAACAAAATAAATCCTTATAGACATATTGGATTCTCGTTTTCACTGTCCATATTAACTGATAGGATTTCTCATTTTCATCTTATGTTGAACGGAGTTGTGGAAATGCAATGATAAAATTGTTTTATTATTCCATAGGCCCAGGCTTCCGGCCACAGAGCTGGAAGTTACATATGTTTCTATAAGACAGCATGCAAAGGATATGTTCTTTGAAACTTGAAAGTTACCTTGGTGAATAGCTGAGTCCTTGTGTGGAGAGGCTGCAAAGAAATTAATGGTCAGACTAGACACAAACTTGACATTAAAAGTAGACCAAGGATTATGATGTAGGTTGTTAAAAAAATCCACTGGGCATGGAAATTATAGTCAAAAGCAACTTAGACTTTTATGATTTATCTGAAAGCATAATTAGTATCAACATTGATCACCAAGAAAAAAAAGAGAGAGAGGGTGTGCTGTATTATCTAGGTCCCTATTGCATCTGGAAATGTCGGTAGAGAGGAAGATTTTCCTAGCAACATATAAGCAGAGAGATTGATGTATACTTACAGCTTCTGTACAGCCAAGTAATAGGCTGACTAAAAGCTTCCACTGCAGAAAAGCTTCAAGTGACTGTCCCATCTGTAAATTGTTCACATATTTAACTTCAACAACTGTCTTCTCAATTAAGTTGGTTCATCACATAAAGAACTAAAGAGCAAAGAAAAGTTGAAACTGCTGGCTGATACCAGAAACGCTACAAAGGCAAAATGTAGTTCTCCCAGAAGTGAATCTTCTGAACCACCATATTGCTTCGTCAGAATGGTCTCCAATATGTGTGTCTGCATTGAAGGTAAAATCTAAAGTTATTCTCAAAAGCAAAAGAAAAGAAAAAGAGAAAGACTAGTCATTTTATAGAAACTGCACAGATTTAAGCCAAATACCTTGTCAAGATTCATGTTAGTAAGATCTTTTCCTGAAACTCCCTTTAGCTTGATAACACGAGGAATTGAGGTGTAATAACAACCGTTACTTGGCGACTTCTTATCAGGCTTCGAGAACTTGCTACTCTTCAACTGCTCAGCCAAGACTTTCTCCATGGCTGTCTTATGAACATTCCCAACCATTTCAGATTCAGAAATAATTGTGATTTCACCTCCAATAGGTTCTGCCAAATGATGAAACTGGTGAAGGAATAGCAAAAGGATAACAAGACAGAGCAATGATCACACACACAAGAGTAACTCATGTTTTGATTTACTCAGAGAGAGATAAGTCGATAACCCATTATCTATGACATGAAACTCACTAGCTGAACCAATTCCATTGAGCTGGTCAAAGAAACCAAAGGCTCACAATTAACAATCGCAAAAGAAAGAAAAAGGGTTCACAATAAGGTTGTTTATTTTAATATGAATTCAAGTATCATTGTCTCACAATAAGAGGGATTGAGAAATCATGGGTTTAATTATGCTATCACGTTACCAATGGGATACCTATGCCAGTAGGCGCACAACTAATGGGATTAAGTGTCATCATATATCAGGCACCATCTAATTGCGAAAAACACAAGGGCTGAGAGACATTGCTCCCAAATATTCTCAAACTTTCTACCTCTTTATGCTGATAACTCTTTTATAATCAACTCGACCAAGGATTCCACATCTTTGGCCCAGATGTTGCCCTCAGTTCTCATCGTCAAAACACTAAGAGACCATGTGAAAGCAACGTACTTACCAATTCTTTCAATGGTACTCTTCGTAATAAAGTTAGATAAGCGCTTCCAATCTCCGTACTGATCCAATGCATAAGGGCCAAGTTGTCTGTCAAACTCCAATTTTTTCACCGCTTGAGCATATCTCTCTCCCTTCAAATAAACCGGAAATAATCATTTTTTGAAAAGGAAACAAGTCTTCTAAAGCAATAAAAATGTGCACCATAGATATGTTTAAGAATAATGTTGCATTAAATGAAAAGCAATTCCAACATAGGTCTCCGATTAACTAATACACAGAAAATCATAGTTCACCAGTGCAGTAGACAAGCTGAAGCTCAACAGGCATAGAGATCATACGTAGATGACACCAAAATGAATTATTGTCCGACTTATCTAAGGACATGTAACTAATGGAAGAGCTCACCTTGCACTACAGCATCAACAGTTTGCAGTTATCCAGTCAAACAAGTCAGTAATTAGTCCCTTACTAATTTCATAAAAAAAAACTAGTCCCTTATTAATGAATTGTTCTCTTATCATCAAAATCATGTCAGAAAAAGAATTGTGCTATGGAAAATATAAATTAATATGCAAGTGAAATTATATGTGCATCAAAGTTCATCTAATTGAGTAGGATGAACTAATGGACAACATGCTCACTAAGACTAACAGAGGTAGAAACCAGCTAACAGATTCCATCCTTCTCAAGTCGTCTCCAAGTTTTTTGCACAGAGGTAGGAATGGGAAAGTACTAGTATTTCTTAATTCTGAAGGTCAATTCTTTAATTTAGACAGTAATCTTCATCAATTTATTTGCTTTCATAACCATGGAAATAATTACATCACCTTTATCTAGCAAAGAAAGTAACCATGGAAATAATTCCAATAACAACTAAAATAGTCGAGAAAAGATGAAGTATCATACTGGGTAATAAGATTGGGCTCCACCTTATTAGCTAACATGTTATGGGCTAGCTTTTAACATGCTGAATCATACCAGATTTCTCTGCACACATAACCAATCACCAACAAGGAAAAAAAAAAGAAAAGGAAAAGAAAAGAGAGAAAGAGGAGTAATGAAAATTCTTCGGAGAACTCACCTCTTCTTCAGATAATTTGACAAATCGCTCATCCTTTGAATCCCATTTCTTAACAATTACCTGCTCAATTATCATTGGAAGACAGATTAAGTTTCCCAACATACTTAGACATTTTTCCAACATACTTTGACATAAAAGAAAAGCAACATTTAGTACATCAATGACAAGTGAACAATTGTTCAAACATGGAATAAAAAGAAATCAACAAAAAAAGCAAAGAGATTAGCATACAATGAACCTATGATAATATAGTTGTATCTGTGTCTATGGTTTGGCAACATAAAACTGTACAAACACTATCTAGCTATCAAATTAGAAGAGCTCAGAACAATTATAAATATGAGTGGATCAACAAATAAATGCAGAAGTGGCAAATGAGATTTTTTGTTAACCTCTGAAGGGCTCGCCTGAACGAAAAAACCAACTATTGGTGAGAACTCATTCCCTTCTCTGCACCCAGAGGAAGAAAAGACAACATTAGTGGCTAAACATATCGTTTTCTATGGAGAGAAAGAAACCAAAAGAGCAACAAACAACAGCAAAAAAGAATAATACGGTACAAAAATAAAAGGTCTGGCAACAGAACAGGATTCTTAAAACACAAATGAATGATAAACTGTTGGGAGAAGATCAGAGCCGCCCATTTACTTGCAACAAGAAGAATTTAATTTGAGCTTTTTAGGTGAAAACTCTATAGTTATGATATTGAAATGAGTAGCCTATATCAGTAAAAAGGTTAAGCGACATAAATGGGTTCTTATGCAACAAACAGGAGCCTAAATTGCCAACAGGAAAGTCACTGCTGCATTCACTAGAAGCAGCAAACTGGAGTACATAATTTGACGTTTCTAATGTATAATCATATTTCCAGCACTTTTAACTTATAATTAAGTACTTGGAAACCACTATTTCAGGATGACTACTCCACAACCCAAGTGCTAGAAGTTTGATTAGTTCCTGAAGAATACGATAAGCAATGGGATTCAAGCTACAAAAAGCACCTGTTGGATCCACTGTAATAGATGAAATGGACGCCAGGAGGAATCATCTTCACACCTTTGAAATTAGGCCCGGAGAAAAACATCTACAAAAAACGAAACTACTTCAAATTAAAACGAAATCAATCAATTGGAATAATCGAAAAGCAAATTCCAAAAAATAATACAGACCTGGGTATCAATACCGATGAGGGTGTTTTGAGGAACATCTAGAAGAAGCAGGGTAGCGCCCTGCTTCACTAACTCTAAAGCTTCCATTTTTTGCGGTCTGTCTACTCTCCAAACTATTCTGGAAAAAATTTCCCTTAGTTGTTAGTGGAACGGCTTTCCCGCGAGCCCAGGTTCGAGAAACCTCTTTAAACGTTCCGATGAAGTTTAGCGAAAATATCACGTTCTGTCCCTCAAACTTGTAGAAACTGCTTATTGGTCCTCATGAGAAAAAGTAATTACAATGACCGCCCTTCATTTTCCGCCAAATTCTAATTAGCCCCATCACGATGAGTTCTTTTTTCTTTTTCGGAAAACTAGTACGTACGTATAACTTTAATTTTCCAAAAAATATTTTTGTAGAAGAACTTTTAAGAAATGTAGTTCTCAAAAATCTAAAACAACCAAGTCTAGATATCTATGCTTACATCAAGGCGAGTACGAACTGCAATTACTGTCTTTTGGATGCACACAAGGTAAATTTCGCTCCAGTATAATTAAGCTCAACCGAGAAACACATGCCGGGGATTTCATACCTGAGACACCTCATTTGGGAGATCCCTACCCAAGACCTAGTACTCCAATTTTCAACGTTTTCTCAAATTTCACCATTTTTACTTCCAAACACCCACTTAGACAAGAAAGCTCATGTAGAAGAATATACATAGAGTCGCGTCAACTTGTGTGTAATTGTGCTGTACTCCCCTTAATGAGAGAGGTTCTACTCGACCTGTTTGAGTGCGCCAAAGTGGAAGGTCTACACTCTACTTTCTAATGGAGTGATGGTTGATGTTGATTAAACCCACCATAGCATGGAAATGATTGTTTTCTTCCAGCCAAATGAATACTCGTGCCTCAGTTCGTTGATCCAAGAGGCTACAAGAACGGAGCAAGGTATCTCTATAATTAAAACATACCAAAACCTGTCCCTGTAATTTTTCTTTCGATTTTTAGGTGAGATAATGTACAAGCGTTACCCCTCTCAAGTTTTGCGAAGCACAGAATAGCCAAAAGGATAAAGCACAAACAAATGAAGGAGGAAGGAAGGGAAGGAAATAGCAAAATGAATATAACGATTGCCATACCCTCTTTTCCCAGAATGCTCTTTTCAGTACTATCTGTTGCCATCTAATTATAAGTTAATGGGGGATATGAACGTCTCAGCAACAAGAGCTAAATGGTCCACTGTATTTATATTGTGTACAAATGAAACTGTTTCATTCTACTGACACTATCCTAAAGGAATAAACAGACCAGACGACAACAGAATCTTAGTTGTATCTTTCAGCTCTATATTTAACTTCTGGGTTGCGGATGTCATCCAGGCTCTGGATCAACCGAATTTCCAAACTGCTTGATTGGCAGTCATAGCCAGCCTTTTGATAATCTGCTTGTGTCCTCAATAAAAGTGCCTGCATCAAGCAACAAAATTGGTTGATTTAAGAAAAAGAGCAAGCAACTAATGTTCGTCACAAGCATGAAAATTCTGGATAGTTGAATGTGCACTGTGTACACTACCCAAATTTTGACTAAATACTACTAGGTTGCATCAAAATCCAAAAAATAATAATTAAAAAACACATTATATTTGTTCTTGACACAAGTCAAGACAAGCCGCTGTTTTAACCTTCAAGTATAAAAAAGCATGTGCCTATATTTTTGTTCAGTCCGGCAGAATGCTCAATAGCTGTTAACAATAAGCTCCTGGATATTAATCATAGGTTTATGAAACAAATTTCCCAAATCATGACAATGCAATCAAACTAGTTGGATGCTGTCATAATAACTTATTCAACATGCCGATTCAGTCTCCACGTTCAAGACATTACATGAGTGGATGTACACAAACAACAGGTTGCACACTAGTACCTGTACACTTGAGACAGCAAGCTCTGCCGCTTTGTCGAGGTCATTGGGATATTTCTGTATGAGATAAAAAATTAAGATCAGAGCAGATTATTGTGGGAAATAAAGCTCAGACTTTGTCTTAAGTGAGTCAAACATTACATTGCTCCATCCAAGCAACAAAGCAGTCGTTAAATCCCCCGTTCCCTGCAAGCATGCAATGTATATTGAATAAATTTACAAGGGCTAATATGTATTGAGAAACTGATGCAGGTGAATGAGCATTAAAGTAAGAACCCAAAAACAATTTCTGGGATTTCTACATTGTTGTAAACCCACCAGCCTTGTCATTCAAAATGAAAATTGAATAAATAGGAATAATCCTTGTATAACTAATTAGCAGGAATAATCACGTTGGACACCAACAGAATAAGATGTATCTAATAAATAGATGCATAGCTGCTGATGCCAGCTCTCTTTCCCTCCCTCCCTCTTAGACGGAGCTCACATCACCCAACAACTAAAAGAATAAGCATTGAACTCCTAAACAATGAAAGAATGCTTGGAAAAACTAAAGTTTCATACATAGGATTTTTGACAAATTAAGAAGTTGGAAGTGTGGAGTTACTAATTGTATACATGGATACTGTACGGGCTTCCGAGAGAATTACGTTCTACCCATTGTTTAGAGGTGTTGGGTTGGATGCGCATATCTTTCACATCGTGACAGATTTGGAACGTCCCTTCTGCGCCCCTAAGTATGCATTAAAATTCACTTGTGAAGTGTAAGACCAAGCTACATGTGCAAAAGGAGATTAACACATCATCCCACATAAATTGTCTAGAGACTTCAAAGGAGTTTATAAGAGTCTTGGCCGCTCCAATGATTGACTCAAATTTTTGGATTGGATGCTCAGATTTTTGCAAAGTAACAAATGTCGTTTCAATGTTTCTCCATGGAACTTACCCCACAAGAGAAAAATGATAAACATGGTGATGACATTTTTTTTTGAGAAGGTACATGTTGATGACATTACTTGTAATCTATGTGGGAATGTTTCTCTTTGAATCCCAGAAAAGGATAATCTTTATAACCTGTATCAATTATTCCAGCAAAGCACTAATTTATGCGATACAATCATTTCGAGGAAAACGAAGCAAATTTTTTCCCTCCAAAGTCAAACTTCTTTAATTACTAGTTGCAAGACACATACCGTGAAATATGCAGGAATTTTCGGTATCACAATCTTGAATTGCTCAGGAGATTGACCCTGTCAAATTAGATATCCGTATCATGGAACTTTTTAGTGAAAATAACACTGAGTGGCGGAATCATTCCTAAATAAAAACAGAACAATGATGCTTAAAACTCAGAATTAACCAGTTTCATGGGAGCAATAGTAGGGATAAACTAACTGCATCACAATCTTACGAAAGTTCACATGCAAATTTCATTTCCAGTTTGCATGACGTCATAGAAAGGATGAAATGCTGACCAGATGATAAATTGAAATCCAATATGAAATATTCCATTCAGTCCCAATTTTAATTCGATTAGTTGGTATTACTCTGTCCATCCATGTTTACTTGTCAAGTATTGACTTGGCACACCCCTTAAGGAGCAATAAATAGAATGACAATTTTACTATATCCCCTTTGGCTATAAGAAATTCAATGCTTTGATAAATGCATTGTGAAATGACTATAGTTAATGAGAAATTAGAAGAAGAAAAACAAAAGATATGGGGAATTGAATTGATTGATCATTCCCTCAAGTTGATGGGATTAAATAGCTGTTACAGATAATGTAAATAAGGAAAGAATTAATAAAATCTTACATAATCTTCTAACTACTTAATTAAAGGGATTAGGGAATATTCTTATATCTAGACTATCTAATCATACCTTATTTAAATATTCTCATATCTATACTATCCAAATATACCACAATTAACACTCCCCCTCAAGCTGGAGCGTATAAGTCATATGCTCCTAGTTTGCCACATATATAGTCAATTCTAGATCCTCAGAGTGATTTTGTGAAAATATCTGCCAGTTGATCTTTTGAGTTGACAAAACTTGTGGCGATGCATCCAGACTCGATCTTCTCTCGAATGAAGTGACAATCTATCTCAATGTGCTTCGTTCTTTCATGGAACACTGCATTAGAAGCGATATGTAATGCAGCTTGGTTATCACAAATCAATGTCATCGGTTCAACTCCTCCCATCTTCAATTCTTGGAGAAGTTGTCTCAACCATATAAGCTCACATGTAGCTAGTGCCATAGCTCGATACTCTGCCTCTGCGCTTGATCTAGCTACAACAGCTTGCTTTTTACTTTTCCAAGATATTAGATTGCCTCCAATTAGAACACAATAACCTGAAGTGGACCGCCTGTCAGAAGGAGATCCTGCCCAATCTGCATCAGAATATCCAACAATGTTGGTGTGTCCCTTATCTTCATACAATAAACCTTGTCCTGGAGAGCTTTTGATATACCGCAGGATGCGAATCACTGCATTCCAGTGACTATCACAAGGTGATTGCAGAAACTGGCTAACTATACTAACAACAAATGAGATGTCTGGTCGCGTGATCGTGAGATAGTTGAGTTTGCCAACAAGTCTCCGATATCTGCTAGGATCTTTTAGAGGCTCCCCCTGTCCTGGAATAAGCTTAGTATTTGGATCCATTGGACTGTCCACATGTTTGCAATCCAACATACCAGCATCTTCCAAAATGTCTAAGGCATATTTCCTTTGAGTA
>JAJONR010010494.1:0-21848 GCA_029582245.1 Solanum etuberosum
TGCTTGTGTGAAAGATTACCAGACAGCTATTAATCTATAACATGATCTTGCATATTTTGGTTCTTGTTCTTTAATAAGGATATTTAATGACCACTAGTCTGGACGGCTTGGCGGACTACCGCCATACCCCTGGATCCTGCGGTTAATTTCTCCATATCAAGCATTGCAATGATAGATAGCGGTGCGGATATTAGTTGTATTCAGGAAGGACTAGTTCCAACCAAGTACTTCCAGAAAACTACTCATGTGGTTAAATCTGCATCAGGACATGCTTTAGATATAAAGTATAAATTATCCAACACGCATATTTGCCAGAATAATAATAATAATAATAATAATGTGAACTTGAAGTTCAAGGGATAATTCTTTTGTATAATGTTGCAAATCTATTACCAGATGAATTTACTGATCATGTGCTATAGTTCAACTATAAATGCTCCAATCAGAAGTTTACGCCTGAAGCGTAATAGACCAATCGGTTTCAAATGTAAAATTCTTTGAAGAAGGAGAGGAGCAAATGATCAATATGGTCATGATAATGAGGCAAGTGCTATGAAAGAGCACCACAACATAACATTTCATAAAACCTTAGAAAAGGTTCAGGTACCTGAAAAATGAAGAGATATCGATAAGTTATGTCATATTGGAATCGATATCAAATAACCGTCGACGGTATCTTTGATATGAAGTAGCCTCAATGATATAAATTATGACGAGGATTTTGAATTCAAATCTATCGTATAGTGTGGACAGATAAATAATTGGTCAAGTAAAATGCATAATTCAAGTATATTTTGTTTCACTTAGAAAAGTGATATTTTTGGGCTTGATAGTCTATAAATCAAGGTATAATTTCAATAGAGTACAAATAAATTATTATGCAATGGTATAACCGTAAGATATCAAGTATGATTTGTGCCTTGGGGCATAAAAATTTGTCGCAAAAATTCTGACACTATTGGAGACATTTTCTCCTATGGTGGATGCAATGAGATTTGTTTTGATCTGGTAATATATGAAAATTTGAATGCATATAATGAATAATTGTCATGTCTAGCTAGACAATGAAGGTTATATAAATATCCTTAAAGCATTCAAGGTGCCTGAAGCATATAAAAGTTTGAAAGAAACTTTTTCAATAAAGCTTCAGGAATCCTTATATGGATTGAAATAATAAAGGAAGAAAGGGTATAAAAAAATGACCCTAATTGTCCTTGCATTTTTATGAAAAAGTTAGGATCTGAATTTGTTATAATAATTGTGTATGTTGATGACTTGAACATTATTAGCACTCTTAAAGAGATTTCAAAAGTTGTTGAGTGTTTGAGAAGATAATCTAAAATAAAAGATCCTGGAAAGATAAAATTTTGTCTTGACCTACAGATTGAGAATTTGACGAACGAAATATTTGTCCATCAATAAACATACAAAGAAAAGTTTTGATGCAATTTTATATGGATAAATCACATTCATTGAGTATCCCAATGATTATGAGATCGCTTGACACAAATAGAGATTCAGTTTGATCTCAAAAGAAGGATGAAGAGATTCTTGGTGATGAAACTCCATATCTTAGTACAATCGGGACTCTAATGCACCTTGCTAACAATACTCGACAAGATATTTATTTTGCAATAAGTTTACTGGCAAGATTCAGTTCCTCCCCAACAAAAAGACAATGAAATGATGTTAAGCACATACTTGAATATCTTCGAGGGACCATAGACATAGGTTTATTTTATTTCGATGAATCCAAGTCAGAATTGATTGGTTACACAGATGCAAAATATTTATCTGATCATCATAAAACTCGATCTCAAACACGCTATATATTTGCATGTGGAGGCACAATAATATCTTGACGATCAATGAAGCAAACGTTGGTAGCCACTTCTTCAAACCATGCAGAAATAATAGCCCTTCAAGAAGCAAGTTGAGAGTGCGTCTGGTTGAGATCAATGACATACCATATTCAGGAAATATGTGGTTCTTCTTTGAAAAAGAATATACCAACTACAATGTATGAAGATAATCAACTGCAAATGAAAGTGTCCACAAGATGATTGTTGCTATCAACAAGTTGAATGAACAATTTACTTGCAGCAACGAGGTCACAAATAGAGTGATTTTCAAGAATGTATTCAGCTAAGCTCAAAGCCTCATTATATCCAAGAAACCAGAAAATGATATATTAGGATGAGTTCAATCATGTAACATCTTCGTGAATGTGATTGATCACAAAGACACTGTTAATATTTGAGAAGTTGGTATATAAGATTGATGACATCATAATAAGAAATTAAGTGATGTTTTAATCAGGGGAGTATAATACGCGTTGCACTCTTTTTTTCTTGACCGAGGTTTTGTCCCACTGGGTTTTCCTGGCAAGATTTTTAATGAGGCAACAAATAATCCGTATCAAAAGATATGTTTACTCTTTTTCCTTCACTAGAATTTTTCCCACAGGGTTTTTCCTACTAAGGTTTTAACGAGGCACATTATCTATGGAAATCCAAGGGGGAGTGTTATAAATCCATTGAATAGTGGATTGTCCATTTGATTTCTTCAAGAATTTATCCTTATCATGGATGTGTATTCCCAAAGTGATATGAATCTTTTTGAGATAACTATGTATCTACCATTTTGGCATTAAACATGGTGACCTTTAGATTGATTTCTCAACCTATAAATAGAGATATCATTCACCATTGTAAGGAACTTGAATAAGAAGAAAAATTCTCTCTTCTATCTACATTTCTTGCATTCTTCTCTCTATAATTATAATATTCTGAGCTTGATTTTATAACAATAAAATATAATTTTAATTTTATACGCATATAGAATTACCAACCCTTTATTTTATATATTTTTAAATAATCATTTTGTTAAATAGTCAACTTTTGTTAACTTCAAGAATCAAAATCTCACACTTTAGATAATTGAAGATTATATATATATATATATATATATATATAGAGAGAGAGTCAAATAACACAAGGATTAAAATAGAAATTATGCAATAATACATGGACTAAAACCATCATTTTTCCATTGGTGTCATAAAAGAATCCATTTATACGCACTTTACAAATCTTTACCATAATCTTAGTTGATGTTAAAGTCTTAAAATTATGATATTATCCAATATAAAATAATGTTCCTGAAGAGTGCAAAAGTTTATCAACATTTTAGAGAGTTGTTCATCTTTGCACATTTAGCGTTTTAAAATTTGTGCTTTTATAGTAATAAAAATTCGTAGATGTATATAGATAGATATAAATAGTACTAAACTGAATTAGTAAGACTAATTATTTTATTTTATTTTACCTAAATTCAGTCAAAACATATTTTAGAAAAGAAAAAAACAAGAAATTAAACGGATCCAAAAATAGGCGTAGATTTTCCGAATTCCATTCCCAATTAAGTCAAGTAATAATTTCATTTTCTTATAAATAAATTAGATTAACCCTAATATCATTTAACTCCCAAATTCAAAAATTTCTTAGTCAAACATGTCAAAACATCCCTGTTGCGCTACTCATATATTACCATCCGCTGTTTCTCACTTGAACCAACAACGAACACATGAAATGTCCAGAAGGACTAAACTACGACTGCAAATTAGTTATAATTTTATTTGCTATTTGTTTAAGATTTCTAATAATATTTTTGACGAAAAAATCGAATAAGAGGATTTGTGAATGACATGTATGGATCGTTTCTTGATAATAAAATTGATGAAATTGATGAGGAGAAGAAGACGGATGAGGACGAGATAGAACACAAACATGTAGACGGAGATGGAGAAGGAGATGATGATGATGAAGATAAAGAAAAATATGATGAAGAATTAGCTGAAGAGAAAAATGAAGAAAAAGAGGAACAAAATAAAATAGAAGATGAGGAAAAAAAGAGGAAGATGAAGAGGGGAGAAAAAAAAGATGTTTAAATAGTTATTTCTATGTTTTATAATCTTAAATAATTTGATATTGATATTATAATCAATGGCTAGCGCTATTTTGCTTCTTATATATAACTAGTCTTGGGAACGTGCGTTGCACGTTTGTCCCCTAATTGACATTAGAGAAGTTCATTTATATAAGTAAATATATCATAGTGGAGCATACATATATTCATCGCTAAGTTCAAAGCTAAGTCCTTTTGTATGTAAGTTTGACATAAGAATATAACTCTTCACAAAATATAGCATGAAAATCTTATGTCAGATGTTGGAGGTTTGATATTTTTAAAGCTTCATGAAAAAAAATCTTTTATTATATAAGAGGAATTAATATATTTTAATTACTATATGTAAGTTTTAATAATCAAAAAAGAAATTGGCTATAAAAAGATACGTATAAAGAAAAATATTACAAAATGTCTAGGTGGTGTAACACTAAATTTATAGAAAAAATTACAAGTTCAAACGGAAAAGAAAGAAAAGTAAATAATGACATGGCATCCATAATAAAAGACATCACATTAAAATATATAGACAAAAATATTATAATATTAATTGAATTACATTTTGTTAGAAGTCGACTTGCTATAGACAAAATGTTTCATATGTATAAAAATCTAAAATCATAAAAAAATAAACAGAAAAGAAAGCATGACTATGTTAAAAATACAGATATTACTTGTGCACTAATTTTTGTACCTCTCTGTAATAGTTAAGTATATGAATTTTATAAACATTTGAGATTACATATAAAAAGGAAAAAGTACAAACATGTTATTTTATAAAGATAAATAATTATCAAACAACGAAAATACATAACTATAAATTCATAGTTGTTGCACACAATCCTTCTTCAAGGCTCTTTCTGAAAGTGGCCCCTCAATTGTTACGTTGGTATACCTTCTAAATAGAAAATGTCTTCATATTCATGAAAACCTCATAGGTAAAAACAACTTGTTTTAGGGTCCGTTTGGCCATGCGATATGGTATCATGATATGGAATTATGAGATGAAATTGAAGTTTTGTTTGGACATGCGCTATGAAATTTTTGTGTTGTATATTTTCTCATAAACATAAGAATCCCATAAGTTGTAAAACTATTAAAATAGCCCCAATTGCTTATTCAATCTTCAGAAATAAACAAAAATTTATAAAATCACATAATAAATTATTACAAAGTTATTTGTTCTCCACTTAAATAATTGTTTCATCTAACTTTAATTCATCAAACTTTAATTCAATAAAAAATATTAAACATAAATTGTAGTGTACTAGTCTTTAATATAATCCTCCCACATAGTACGAACAATTTCCTCACGTTGAACTTGTATTTTTCGATCATGTGACCGAGAAGACGAACCAACATTGTTACTTTGAGTTGTATTAAATACAAAACGGTAGAAATAATAAATTAGGTGTTGGAGTAAATGAAGATAACAAATTTATTACTCAACAATCGGTTGGTGTGAGTTAAAGTGACTATATGTTGGTGAGAATAATAAATTTTATGTCGGTGAGAATAATAAATTTTTAAAAGTAATGATGTGATTATAAATTTTATTTACATATGAAATAAATGGTTAGTAGATATAAATGTGGGGTTGTTTTAACAAAATATAAACTTGTGGATCAATTTTTGTATTAAAAATATCTCAAATCATTATATGGAATTTCCATATCATGGTTATTGGAGAATATGAAATCACATCTCATGATATGGAATCATGAGATGGAATCAGCGTAAAATCGCATGTCCAAACGCTGATTCTATCTCATGATTCCATATCGTGATATGGTATCGCATGGCCAAACGCCTACTTAGTGTCACCTTTCCTTTGAAGATTTTTCTAATCAACCATAATGCTTGAGTTGGATAAATATCCTAGATATGCCTATTTTTATATAATAGCTATATAAAAATATGCAATGATCTTTTTGGGAATATAATGAAAACTTGTACTAATAAAAATGTTTGTATAAAAAATAAGACACTTTTGATCAGCCACAAACAACCTACATATGATAAGAGCCTAGTTGTCCATATGGTTATCTTTTTCACCATTTTATCAAGGAGTGGTTTACATTAAGATGTTGATAATGTTTTTGTATTCAAAGATACACCAAGGTACAACCTCCTCAAAATACACAACACTCTTACTATTATCTACATCCAAACTAGAAGCCTTCATGTATATAACATTTTGATTAACTCTGGATCAGCCCTACTGAACATAAGTAGATCACCAATCTATAGGTTTTTACATCTAGGATGATAAGTAAAATCAGAGTTATGATTATCTGTAACAACGAGTACACAAATTATCAAAATTATTTTAAAAGTAGTAGAATTAATTAATTAAGACTTCATCTGATTGAATATGTCAATTAGAGTATCATTACTTTATCTAAAATTGGGGCAAAAGAGAAATCTAGTTTAATAATCAAGTAAAGAGTATGTTGGCTTTTAGAGAATGAGAAACAGAGAAATCTTCAACCACAGGTTGATGCATTGAACTATCAATCTTGAATACTATATATCTGTGGTTCCTTTTCGTTTTCAACTCCGAAAATTTCAGCTTGCATTCATCACTCATTGCTATCCCTGACGCTGAATTCGCCTATGCAAATGCCACAAATTTAGACAAGAAAATATAATATCTCTTGTTCTGGTATATATAGCCCTATAATGTATGGCATATTTGCCTCCCTATTTCAGGTTCAATATGCACCAGAAATGTACCTCACGTTCAACAGGCCTAGTGATCAGTGAAGAGAAACAAGAATCACGAGGTCTTAAGTTCAAAATTCCAATAGAGACAAAAAAAAATAAAAAACACTAGATGAATTCTTCCTATCTACATTGAAAGGTACTAGCGATTTCAATTTTTCCTATCTACATTGAAATCTCTTTAGTAGGGCGGAACTAACAAACCTCTTTAGTTGCCATTTGATCTTAAATAACAAACAAACTGATGATACCATTAAAGCTGCTTTGAAAGGTACTAGCGATATTGAAAAATATCAAGGTGATGCGAGGGAAATATTAAATGAAAAAAAGAACGAGTTGTAGGTGTCGATCAAAGTAATGCTACTGCTTTAGATGACAATTGGTTGCTGCCACTTCTGAGCAAAATCGTGCAGCTAAATGGATGTTTGTACAAGTAATATTGGCCATCAAAAAGCTGCTGGAAACAGAGATGTTTTAGATGATCGAGAGTTAGCTCTATGTCCTTAACCTAGAGAGATAGCAGCAAAAAGTTGTGAATGCTTCAGGTGTTTGCAATAATCAGTAAGTTGCTACGAATGAGGTGCATACGAATTGCAAAAAAAATAACAAACGAATTGCAAAAATTTCTAAAACGGAAAGAGATTTAATTTCTACATAACTAGTCTTTCTATGTAACTATATATGCCTCTGATGCGGTGATTCGTAGGAAGCCCCTTTATTTCTAATTTTCTCCAACTCTGTTTTGTGATATCATAACACGAGCATAAAGCACCTGACTCTAAGTTGAGGATGAATAAAATCTGCCCATCACAAAACATGCATGATAATATGACATGGGGTATGATTTTTGGTGGTATGTGCTTCCACATTGAAGGAAAGTGAATGATATGACTCTCCCGTTCATCTTCTTTCTTAATTTGTCCTAAATCCCGCAAGTGGAAATATTCACATGACCATTTTGGACAATTAATGATTGCTAGCTTACCCCTCACCTCTACCAACTCGTAATACCACCACTTAGATGAATTCTTCAATACAATAAGTTTGAAACTTTCAGTTTTAAGATCAAATGCATCTATAGCAAGTCTTTCTCCATGGAAAACAAACCTATAGATAACTCCATTGATGCAAACCCCGGGTTTGTACAAAACAGATCTGGGAATCCTTTGAGTCTTTCTCCATGATTTGTCTATGCCTAATGTGAAAACACACTGTTTTATGTACAATCCGCTAGCATCTCGTGTCAAAAGAACTTTGTACTTGTTTTCTTCTGGCTCAAAACCTAACCAATAGTAAAGGAAAGACCGATCATCATTTAGTTTGGGAAGATATCTTACTTCTCCTGTACTGGGGTTTAAAATTGCAGCAGGTTTCTGAATGCAAAATAAACCGTTAACGCAACTGACATTAGAACCTACAGGGATATAGAAGGGGAATTCATCAAAACTCCGAATTTGAACAAGGCTGGAAGCAGAGCTTTTTCCATCTTCCTTTTGCTGATCAGCGGTGCAATAAAATTCCCTTCCGTCCAAGAAGTATTTTGTTCCACCCTGACGGATCATAGAATGAGATGTATGGATATCCGTAAAATATGATTCAGAAACAAGAGAATTAAAGAATTTAGTAATGCACTTGAAACGCATTAGTGATTTGACAGGAAGCCATGTGAATATTTGAATGACTATTTCTTCGGGAATTGATGGATTCATCTTCTTGTACTCAAGTTCGATGTTTTTTTTAAGGTCAAAAAGAAAGAAGGCAACGATAATGGATAAGAGAGAAGAAACAAAGAGAAGAAATCTAATGAAATCGTGCCCTGCTCAATTTTCTTTTTCTTACAATATTGTGTTTAGAGTTTTAAAAACACAATTCAATTATTTTTTTGCAATAATATTGTTTTTAGGATTTTTTTTTTTTTTTTTTTTTTAAAAAAAAGTTCAGTTTCTTGGGAGTCCTTGTTGTAATGTACTAGAAAGAAAACAAAAAGAAATAAGAGTCTTACCGGGAAACAGACAGGCAAACAGGACATCAATAAGAGGCAAAAAGAAAATAAACTTTAGCCGTCAGTCAGCCTTCAACATTATGAATTCTTCCGGCAAAATTGTATCAATTCCTCAAGAATTAATGTTTGAAATATTCTCATGGCTTCCTTCTAATTCGTTAATGCGTTTCAAGTGCGTTTCCAGATTCTGTAATTCAATGGTATCCGATTCAGCTTTTTTGGATATCCATAAATGTCATTCTGGTGGGACAAAATTCCTTTTGCATGGAGAAGGAGTTTATTACACTGCGGAGGAAAGGAAAGATGGTAAAGCCTCTCCCTCTGCCTCCGTTCTTCAAGTTGACACATTTAATAATCTTTACAACTGTGTCCCTGCATATTCTTGTTTGAATTGCCTTCATGGTTTATTTTGTGGTTGGGAATCATCATATGTGCGACCTGCTGCAATTTTCAATCCCAGCACAAAACAAGTAAGATTTCTGCCCAACCCAAATGAAGGTATATGCTGGAATAAATGTTCAATAGGTTTTGAGCCGAAAGAAAACAAGTACAAAGTTCTCCTCACAACATATCATACTCGAGAAAGGCACACAAAATACTGGGTTTTCACTTTAGGCGTAGACAAATCATGGCGAGACACTCAAAACATTTTCCCTTGTATTCCGTATTGGTTGCCCAATGTTTGCATTAGTGGAGTCATCTATCAATTTTCTATGGCCGATTACATATCTATAGTTGCATTTGATGTTAAATCCGAAAAAATCGAAATTATTGAATTGTGGAATGCAATTAAGTTCGTGTACTATAACCTGTTGATAGAGGTGAAGGGTAAATTAGGGGTCATAGATTACAGAAAATGGGTAAGTGGATACTTTGACTTATGGATTTTAGAGAAGACTCCAAAAAGAGAATGGGAGAGACATATTATTGGGGTTCCCTCGATATGGAACACTACAGAGCCTAGATTTGCATCATTCTTCGATGGGGAGATTGTATTCGTCGTGAACTCAGGTGATTTATGTTGTTTGTGTTATGATGTCACAAGAAAGAGTTGGAGGGAATTAAAAATCAAGGGGCTTCCAAAGGAAAACGACATCAAAGGCATTTATAGTTATGTTGAAAGTCTGGTTCCCTTTGGGTAATTTTGTTCTAATTGGAAGGTATTCGTAAGTGCTTGTATGTCAAGTATCTTTTTGATAACCTTTCAGGTACTGTTTTATTTTACGATAAGATTTTGTTCACACAAGTTCATCCATGTAGTAATGCTATGACAAGACAAAGTTGTTGCGGCATAACAGATTACAACCCTTTGGATAATTTTGCAATATTCTGGACGTCATTTTGAGTACTGTTTGTTCTGTTTTATTATAAGATATCGTTACCTGGAAGGCATTTTGAATATCACTACTCACTAGTGTCAGGGCTTAAGTTAGAAGATTTTAACAACATACACAAATATTTTTATGCTAGTGTAAATCAGTTGCAAATAATTGAAAAAACAATGCTACTTTTGGGAATTGGATTGTACACTACACTGTCAAGCTTTCTTCTATTTCAATACATTATACACATGTCGTAGTAATGTGTTGCAGTACATCCCCTGTTTTTTTAGATGCTCATGGAAAAGTGAAGTGTTGAATCACTCGCGATTCTATTTCTAAATTGTGTGTTTATGTCAATTTGAACATTACCAACTGTATTGCATATCTCTGTTTGCTCTTTTTCTTTCATGTCATATAGCATTAATTTGTATAAACCTCTGCTTCTATTCTTCAAATTGAGAGTTTTGATGAGCAACACTTCCATATCCCTATTGATTCTCTAACTTGATTGAAATGGCTCTGCTCGCCTCATCGCAGAAACTGAAGAATATAGAAGATTCAACAAGTTAGAGAATCCAGATGTTAGTAATATCAAGTAGAAGAGAAAGCTGAATCTTGTTTCGTGAGAGAAGATCCCATTTACTTGTTGTTCTCTACATTGTATATGTTGTCTATATATATGCCAGCTGTACATTGTTGTTCTCAAGTTTTAAACAACTCTGCTGAAATTATCAACTAAAATGAAAATTACAAGAAGAAATCTAAATTAATCACAGTAATACGAATTACAACCTAAATTATAAAACATAATTAGAATAGAACAACTAAGCTGTCAAACTGAAATGAGTCTAACTATCACACAAGAAAACTACTTAAATCTAGCGAAGGATTTGAGAACTGTTTGTTCTGTCAGTGCACGATGCTACGTACTGGTCATGTCTCACTGCTAACAAGTCTAATTTGGACTGACAACTACTTGGAGTACCATTGGCATGTTGACAACATCATAACTTTGTGGTACAACATAAGGCACAAGTTTAACTTTAACCGCTAAAGACTCATCCCATCACACTACTCTATAAAACAGAGGAACCAATGAAATGACTCCGCGATTGTTTCCAATGTTGGCAATGTCAACAGAGACACCTCTATTGCTTTTAAAGTTTTCCTCGTCTTCGTCATCACCATCGATGTGAGTCACCATCCTAACTAAAAAATGAACCAACATTCTCTATGTCATGTTCATGGATTGGAACCTCTCCCTTCAAAAATCTGTCAGGCTCTTTTTGAGTCAATGTAACGTTAATTTTACTTTCATCATTTGGAGTCACTGAAGCTGCATACGACTGAGAATGAGTGTTGGTGTTTGATTGTTGGGCGGATTCTATTTGCCCTATCCTGTCTACTTTTCTCGGATCAACGAATATTTAGTTGAACCAATGAGAGCAGTTGAGTGTAGCACTAATTGGTTGTATTAATCAATAGAAGCCAACAGATTTTATGGTCTTTGTATCTTTCAAGTAAACAGAAAGTTACATGCCACTCCTGAGGAAGGAAGTTTGAATATGATTAGCAGCAGTTCTATGGGCGGGCTCTTGAGAAAGGGACACATAGTCAGTACTCCCCTTTATCTCATTTCTATTTCGTCTTTGTAGTCGTTTGATTCATCCTATTTATCTGGAAAGTAATTTTCTGTTATGGTGCAATGTTCTGGCAATCCAAGAGAAGAAAGAAAAATTGCATTCCAAAACCGGGGTATAAAAATTTTCGGTTTCAGTATGGTATTCGGTATATACCATACCATGCCCACCCCTACCCACAATGGATGCTCGATTTAATCGACTACTCATATTCAACATCCCAAGTGGGAGTTACCGAGTTTCGAGGGCAAGGAGCCTAAGGTTTGGCTAAGGAAGTGTGAGAGATATTTCAACCTCTATAGGGTTGCTGAGAACCTTAAGATGGAAGGGGCTGCTCTCTATTTGAATGGGCTAGCTGAGACTTGGTACAACTCCTTCGTACTGAGCCATGGCGTAGTCACTTGGCCTGTGTTTAAGGAGGAACTCTGCCTCAGGTTTGGTGATGTTCTCATGGACGACATTGTGAAAGAGTTCAATAAGTTGTCACAAACTAGCACCGTTGATGAGTTTTTGGGTAGGTTTGAGGATCTCAAAGCTCAGATAATCATGCGCAGTCCTGCACTGAATGAGTCTCATTTCCTCTCAAGCTTTATAGGAGCACTTAAAGAGGAAATCAAGTTTGCTGTTAAGATGTTTCAACCTGCTACCCTCAGTGTAGCTACTGTCAAGAATAGAAAGTTATCTCTTCTGGTTGACTCCGGCAGCACCCATAGTTTCATAGATGAACAAACGGTGCTTGATTCTGGATATGTGGCTATGTATAGTTCACCGACTGTTATATGGCAATTATGTGATGTGCTACACAAGTTGTGCTGGCTTTACTTGGAAAATGGTTGGGAAGACCTTTCAACAAGAGTTGAGGATTATCAAGTTAGGGGGTTGTAACCTGGTAATGGGCAATGACTGGATGAACAAGTACAACTATTACATGCCGCTCCTGAGGAAGGAAGTTTGAATATGATTAGCAGCAGCTCTTGAGAAAGGGACACATAGTCAGTACTCCCCTTTATCTTCACCAGCATTATTGGTCAAGAAAAAGGATGGCACATGGAGGTTTGTGTAGATTACTGGGGCCTCAATGACATCACTATTAAAGATAGATACCCCATTCCTATAATAGATGAGTTGTGTGGATCTGTCATTTTTTCCAATGTGGACTTGAGGGCATGTGTTATTTTTAGTTTTGATGATTTGACAAACAAAAGGATCTTATAAGAGGACCTGATCAGGGGACCTGATCCGATGGTGTTAATATGCGAGAAAGGGATAGCTGGAAAAAGTACACTGCAGCCTCCGTCACCTGTAGGCCTGCAGGAGTTGGTGCGCGGCTCCCGAACAGTGTGGCAGAGTCCTTGGCCAATAGAATGAACTCTAAGGTTGTGTCTATCATTTATAAGGTTCCTCTCAATAGACACAACCTCAGTTTTTGTATTCCTGAAATATTCAAGAGCACAAGAAAAAACCATCCTTTCGAGAAGTATCTTCCTCAAGAGCAACAGGGACCTGATAGAGCTGTTTGCATCTTAGTTGTCTTAGGGTTTATACTTCAGTGCTTATCATTGTAGATCTATTCCTGTGCTATAAAGGAATTAGATCATTGTTCGTTTCAGTAAAAAAGTCTAAATCAGTTAGAGTTAATTGGTTTAGTGGGCAACAGAGTTGTTGCTTAGTTAAGGTCTAAATCATCTAGAGTTAGGTGGTTTAGTGGGCAATAGAGTTATTGCTTAGTTCTTTCTTTGTAGTAGAGTTGCTACATTGAGTGGGAAGGGATTTAGAGTTAAATTCCTAGGTTACAAGAGTCTGTAATCTGAATCATCGCTCTTTTTAGAGTTAAATGGAGTTGGGTTGAAACCCTGTGAGTACAGGTCGTGGTTTTCACCGCCCTTGAGCAAGGGGGTTTCCACGTAAACTGCTTGTGTTGTTTACTTTATTGCTTGTGTTGTTTATTACTGTTCTTACTGTGTCAAGGGACCTGGTCCATTGAGTGATAGTGGACGCATACATCTTAACAGAATGGTACCATCAAATAAGGATGAAGGCGGAAGATGTTTACGAAACAGCTTTTAGGATTCACATGGGGCACTACTTGCAAAATAGTCATTTTGTTGTAAAGACTAATCATCACAGTCTTAAATATCTGTTAGAACAAGAGTAACTGCTGCTGTTCAACAGAGGGGCCTGACAAAACTATTGAGGAGATTATCTCAATTGTTCTAATGGCCTCTGATGAAACAGATGGTAGTGGAGTATGTGGATAGGTGTGATGTTTGCCAGACAAGTAAAGATGAAAATGTTGGTTCACCCAAATCAAGCTTGGAGGGATATAAGTATGGTTTACCCAAATCCAAAGGGAAGGACACCATTTTAGTGGTGGTGGATAGAATGACAAAATCTGCCCACTTCATTGCCTTGTCCCACCCTTTCACTGCTATTCAAGTTGCAGACAATTTTTTTGCAAGAGAATTTACACTCTTCATTGTTCTACTGACACTATAGTCTCTGATAGGGACAAGATGTTTTTGAGCAACTTCTGGCATGCCCTATTCAAGCTTAAAGGAACACAACTCTTATTCTGCTCAGCCTACCATCCTCAGCCTGATGGTTTAGAACAAACTCAGAAAGAAGAAGAGTGAGAGGGTTATTTCATTTCCTTTCCTTTAATGTGGAAGGTTATAGAACCCGAAGTCATCTTCATGCACGGCCAGTGATTGTATTTAGAAATAAAGGGGCTTCCTAAGAAGAGCAGCTACATCAAAGGCATTTATTGTTACGTAGAGACTTTCATTTATTTTGTATTCACTTTGGCTCTCTTTTGGTCAGTTTTATACTTGTCCTTAAAACTCTGAGGACAATCCAAGACTTTTTATGTCTCGCATCAGTGGCAGTTCTATTACTCAATTATGTCAATCTTAGTTTTGACTTTGAACATTATGCAGTCGAGAAACGTTGCATCTGTTTGCCCATCTTTTTCATTCAATGTAATGTAGCATTAATTTGGAGTTGGTTACTCGACTAATAGAAATTGAGAAAGAAAGTCACTCTGTTTTTGTCATCTAAGAAGCAAAAGTTACTTTTCTGATATCAAAAAGTAGATTGGTTTGATAAGTTAGTCATAAGCTAATTAACTGTATCAATTAAGCAGAGAAGCAATTCTGAAATCTGCAATGCATCTTACAACATTCCTACGTCGGTTTCTTTCTTATGATGCGTTGGTTAACTGCAGCTTTGGATCTCATGTTTCTTCCATCTTTTGATGAAAGACCATACTACAGATTTCGCAAATGATTTTGCCTTGAATAAATCCAAGACAGTGTTTTGGACTTGAATTCACTCACATATCGTCCAATTGAATGATCTACAGATCCAAGTTGTATCTGATGTCCAATTGAACTTGAATCCCCTCACATACCATAAAGTAGTATCACAAGATTGAACTCGTAAAACTCAAATGTTTAATGAAACAACATTATATGATGAAAAAATGGATGGGTCAGATTACACTTTGTGTCAAGTTAAGACCAAACAAACAAATTGAAACGGAGGGAGTATAAAACAACTATTTTCAACCCATCTTGATGATTGACATAAATTAAACTTCCAAGTTCCATATATTTTTTTGTCAGTCTTTTCCAAACTCCAAATATACCCATAAACTTGTTAACATACTCCAAACATGGTTTGCAATGTACTACAAAAAAAAAAAAAAATCTCTAGGGTTTTAAAACAAAAAAAAAAAGGTTCAACTTTGTTTAGCAGTCTAATGTACTACAAAAAAAAACCTAGTTCTAATGTACTGCAAAGAAACCAAAAGGAAATAAGAGTCTTCCAAAGAACGAAGCAATAAACTTTAGCGCTATTCAACGTTCAACAATGGACGAGAAGATGAATTATGCCAGAAAAAAATCATCAATTCCTCAAGATATAATATTTGAAATATTCTCATGGCTTCCTGTCAAATCGTTAATGCGTTTAAAGTGTGTTTTCACATTGTGTAATTCGATTGTATCAGAATCAGGTTTCTTGGATATCCACCGATGTCGTTCTAGGGGGACAAAATTCCTTCTGAAGGGAGGAGAATTTTATTACACCGCGGAGGAAAAGAAAGATGGTAAAGCCTCTGCCTCCCTTCTTCAAGTTGACAGATTTAATAAATTCTACAATCGTTCCCCTACATATTCTGTTTCAGTTCATGCATTAATGGTTTATTTTGTGGTTGGAGATCATCATCTCTACTAATTTTCAATCCCAGCACAAAAGAAGTAAGATTTCTGCCCCATCCAAATAAAGATATTCCTTGGTGTAACTATTCATTAGATTTTGAGCCAAAAGAAAACAAGTACAAGATTGTCTCGACAAAATATCATGCTCAAGAAGGATACATAAAATACTGGATTTTCACTTTAGGCATAGACAAATCATGGAGAGAGACTCAAAGCGTTTTCTCTTGTGTTCCGTCTAGTAGCCCGAGTGTTTGCATTAGTGGAGTTATCTATCAGTTTATCTATGAGTCTTTTATAAACGGTTACAAATCTGCTATTGTTGCATTTGATGTTAAATCAAAAAATTATGAAATTATTGTATTGTGGAAAGCATTTCGGTCGCGGTCGCACCTCACGAGCTGATAGAGGTGAAGGGTAAATTAGCAGTCATAGATTATAATTATGAAAGAAGGCGTAGTAGATACATGGACATGTGGATTTTAAAGCAGACTCCAAGAAAACAATGGGAGAGACATATCATTCGCTTTCCCTTGATATGGAACGATAAAAAACCTATATTTATATCATCCTGCACTCCTAGTGATGGGGAGATTGTATTTGTCCTGTACTTAAGTTCAAGTGTTGTCAGTTGTTTCTGTTATGATGTCACAAGAAAGAGTTGGAGGGAATTAAAAAGTTTTATCAGTTGTTTCTGTTATGATGCCACAAGAAAGAGTTGGAGCGAATTAAAAATCAAGGGGCTTCTAAAGGAAAACAACATCAACAACATTTATAATTATGTTGAAAATCTTGTTTCCTTTGGATAATTTTGTTCAAACTGGAAGGCATGGTGGGTGCTTGTATGTCCTTTTGCTTGAATTTGGGTAACTTAAGCCTATAGGATCGTAGCATTAGTGTTAAAAGTATCCAAATAGAAATATATTACATTTATAGTTATGTTGAAAGTCTCGTTTCCTTTGGATTATTTCGAGTTTTGGTGTAGGTACATATTTCACCCCTTCTTTTTCACCCAAATATCGTGTTGATATCCTTTCAGGAACTGTTTTATTTTGTGATAAGATTTTGTTCACACAAATTAATCCATGTAGTCATGCTCTAACTAGACAAAGTGGCATCACAACAATATACATTCCAAATATATTGTAAATATTTGAAGTGAAGAATCCAACTCACTGTTATCGAGTGCAGATTTCTAAGAGAACTGGTTTCACATATAACTCTTTCAGATAACCAATAGAGTTGATGAAGTGTTTACACCAAAGTACTGCAAGTTATGTAGAAAGTCTCGTTCCCTTTGGATAATTTGTCAATGTTCTGTTTCTCAACTTTTAACCAACTCTGCTGAAATTATCAAGTAAAATGGAAATTACAAGATGAAATCCAAATTAATCACAACAATACGTATTACAACCTAAATTATAGAACTGAATTAGAATAGAACAAGTAAGCTAACAAACTGAAATGAGTCAACTATCACAACCAAGAACAAGGATTATTTTTTTTCGTGCTCTTCCTCATTAATCCGGTCTTTGTGAGTATGGATGTAGAACAATCAAAGGTAATGATTCTCTTCCTCATTAATCCGTCCTTATGAGTCCCGAATAACAACCCCCAATCTTATATTTGTTTTCCTTATCAGGTAATTTATGTTTGTGTTATGATATCATCTGAAATCATGGGGAGATTGAGAGGTACTCTGTTTTCTAGTATAAAAAACAGAGGAACCAACGAGAGGTACTCTGTTTTCTAGTAGTTTTCCTCGTCTTCATCATCACCATCGTTACTAAGAACAGAACCAACATTCTCTACATCACACTCTCTTCAAAAATCTGCCAGGCTCACTTTCATCATTTGGAGTCACTGAAGCTGCATACGACTGAAAATGAGTGTTGGTGTTTGATTGTTGAACGGGTTCCATTTTCCTCATCCTGACTACTTTCTTCAGATTGAACCAATAAGAGCAGTTCAGCTGATACCACTGACACCTAGTGATAAAACTTCCATCGCGGACAAAAAATCTGCTACAATTTTTTTTTCTTATCCTTGGATGGCCAGAAAGTTGAAGCATAACAGCAAACTTTCGAGATCAACTGATGTGCAAGAGGAAAGTGTAATTGAAGAATAGTAATTTGTCAAATCTTCAATAAACTCTGAATTGAGACATATAAATCATTCCAATGACAAGTAAAAAATTACTCAAAGAGAGTCATGTTTTCTATCATATGTTACTATTCTTTCTTCATAACTATAAATGCCTTTGATATTGGTCTTCTCAGGAATCCCTTTGATTCGTAATTCTTTCCACATCTTTGTATTGACATCATAACACGAACATAAAGCACCTGAATTTAAGTTGAGCACAAATACAATCTCCCCATCACGGGACATGTAGGATGATATAGGTCTAGACACTATGTTTTTCCATATTGAAGGAAATCGAATCATATGTCTATGCCATTCTTTTTCCGGAGTCTTCTTGAAAATCCACAAGTCAAAGAATCCATCTACCCAACTCCCATAATCTATAACCCCTAATTCCCCATTCACCTCTAACAACTCGTAAGTAACCACCCAGTGAGATGCATTCCACAATGTAATAATTTCGAAATTTTCAGATTTGACATCAATTGCAGCTATAACATGCTCCTGATTTCTAACAGACTGATAGATAACTCCGTTGATGCAAACAGTACGCATAGAATGCGGAATAGAAGGAGGAATGCTTTGAGTCTCTCTCCACGATTCATCTATGCCTAAAGTTAAAACCCATTGTTTGTTGTACCATTGTTGTGTTGCTGACAAAAACACTTTGTATTTCTTCTCTTTGGGTCGGGAAGAAATCCTACTTCTCTTGTGTTGGGATTGAAAATTGCAGCAAGTCACATAAATGATGATTCCCAAATGCAAAATAAACCATTAACGAAATCCAACAAAGAATTTGAACAGCTATAGAGTCCATCAAATCTCTCTGTTTGAAAAAGGGAGGCAAAGATATTTCTATGTTCCTTTTGCTCAGCCGTGTAAAAAGCATTCCTTTCATGGAGAAAGAATTTTGTTCCACCGGAACGGGTCTTAGAACGACAACTATGGATATCCACAAAATTTGACTCGGATACAATTGAATTACTTAGTCGGGAAACACACTTGAAACGCATTAAAGACTTAGCAGAAGCCACGAGAAAATTTCAAATATTATTTCTTGAGGAATTGACGCTTCTCTTTCTCCAAAGTTCATCTTGTATCTTATTGTTCAATGTTGAATTTCTTGAGGAAATGAGGCTGGCGGCTAAAGCTTGTTTGATAACCCTAAACACAATGTTGCAAATTATTTTCTGGCTAATATTATAATTTTTTGGCTAATATTAATTTTATTTTTTAAGGAATAAAAAAAGTCAATCAAAATTTTTTATATCAGTTTTTGGAGCAAACATAGTATACCACGTCATTTGAAAAATGGAAACTTTGTTGCAAGCAACATATAGTTATACTATTTTTAATGGATGACTCATGTATTTGAGTATTTAATCCCTTTGGTAGTAAATAGTAACAACCATTATTAAACAATACAATACATTATGAAATAATAAGTAACAACCATCCAAACAAAGTGTAAAATGGAGTCTTTTAATAAAGAGCAAAAGTTCATATAACATTTCTAAAGGTCATGTTCATGCGCTTTTAATATATATATATACACAAAACAGAGAACCCTCAATCCGGTGACGTGGCGCCCGTGGAAGCAAAGATACTCTTTTTATTTAGTTAATTCCAAAACTGCCATTCCCCTTTGCAATTGGAACGTCGCTTCAGCCTTCAACAACTGCTTCTCCCGTTCATTGTTTTATCACTCTTGCCACTCTTCATAAACATTGCGCCTGTTTACAACAGCCGACCCGTCTATGTGGCGCCCTCACAGATCAGGATTCGTATTTAACCCTTCTTAAAAGTCACATCCTTACGGAAAAGTCATAACTTTTCATAAAAGTCACAGCTCTTTAGAATAGTCAGAACTCTTCATAAAAGTCACAACTTTTCATATAAGTCACAACTTTTCACAAAAGTAACAACTTTTCATAAAAATCACAACTCTTCATTTTTCATTCACACCTTTTAAAACCCAACACTTAATTCCAAGGCACCAAAAGAAGAAAGAATAAACAAGAAAATTGATTTCAATTGCAATATGACATTACTACTCTTGCACCTCTCAGTCCACGACTCATAACGCTGCTGGAATGGTTGAATTCATTACATTTGGTTCTTTAGTAAACAAACCTTCTATTTCTGCCACTATTATTTGTAGATTGTTTCCGCTATATGGGATTCGAATTCAAATACATTAATTAAGCTTCTTATGAAGTGTGTTTCATTCCTCAAAGTTTTCTTCCTCCAATTTCATGAAGCTTAATTTTTAGGGTAAGTCATAGTGATTCATGAAACTATTGTAATTTCTTTTTGCTAATTTGGTGACGTTTTTTGAACTCTGTTAAGAATTCCAGCAAAGATGATAGAAAATTGATCTTCAATTTTGTCCCTTTCTACAGGTTTCTTCATATATAAACAAAGAAAATTGATTTCTCGGTCCACAACTCATAACTCTATTGGAATGGTTGAATTCATTACATTTGGTTTTTTAGAAACAAAACTTCTATTTCTACCACTATTATTTGTAGGTTTTTTTCCGCTATAGAGGAGTCGAATTCAAATACATTAATTAAGCATCTTATGAAGTGTGTTTCATTCCTACAAGTTTTTTTCCTCCTATTTCATGAACCTTAATCTTTTACTGTAAGACATAGTGATTCATATAACTATTGTAATTTCTTTTTGCTACTTTGGTGATTTTTTTTAACTCTGTTGAAAATTTCAGTAAGGATGATTGAAAATTGATCCTCTCTTTTTTCCCTTTCTATACATGTTTCTTCATATACTTTTAGAGAAAATTGCTTGTAGATTGTGCTATATTTGGTAGTACACAACAACAAATTGTGATAACTAATACGAAACCAATGGTGAAGTTTGTTAAAAGAACCAAACAGATTGCTCTCTTGCTTGCCACAATTCGTATATTATTTTGATTATTTTATCTTAGGTACAAACATTTTGTATTCCATTTCTCTCTTCTAAGAATATTAGTATAAAGACAATTAGTCCACTTCTTTTATCACAAGTTGACTAATTTGTCATATTTCTTCCTCTTTTCTTTTAGGCATAATAATAGATCAAGTTTTCTTGAAACTAACAGATGTCTGAAATACACTATAACAAAAATATTTTTTATCAGCAATAAATATGCACATTAACGAAGAGTGCTAGAGCCTTTACCGACATTAATTGATTGTCATTGGATTCAATGTCGCTATAGACTTTAGGGACATTTATAGAGAGTACTAATTGCCTTTGAAAATACATATTTAGCGTCAATTAAGCTATTAATTTTCGTTAAAGATCATTTTTGATGTAGTGATACCTCTTTCTTTTGGTTTCTTTCAATTAAATTTGTGAACTATAAACTTGGATATATCCCGACAGAATATCTTTTTGAAAAATATGTTACGCAACATGCTTTTTTGTTCTTGATTGTTAGGAAAGTAAGGTCGTCTTTATTATTATTTGTGGATGTTTGTGAGTTCAAGTGCTCATTAAATTATGCTGTGAAATTTTAATATGTTATGTATCAAAATTTTGATTTAGAATATCCCTTTGTGAACAGTTCCCTTCAGATGTCACCTACTGTGTCACGCTCCGAGCCTACACCCTGGGCAGGACTGGCACTCGAGAACCATTGCTGGCCCCAAGCGAACCCTTGGCCTGGCTTACTTACTCAGCGGAAGTTTTAAAACAAGAAATAGTCTCAAAGGATAACTCATGTAAATGTCTTTAAGAAATATTAAACTTAGCCAAAATGGCAACTCAAGTCTCAGCCATTAAAACAGGAAATAGAAAACTCAAGAACTAACATATGACTGTCTAT
>JAJONR010010495.1:0-17611 GCA_029582245.1 Solanum etuberosum
CCTATTTTATGGCGAGTTGAATATATTATTTTTATTCAATTTTTAAGCTTTTGTATGCTTGAGTTAGTCTTCCGCTTGTAGTCAGCCAGGATGAGGGTTCGCTTGGGGACCAGCAATGGTTCTCGAGTGCCGGTCACGTTCAGGGTGTAGGCTCGGATCGTGACACCCACAATCCCCCATCCTTTTTTTAAAAAAAATCTTTTATAAAATCTTTTTTAAAAATTCATACTTCACCCTCCCCCTCCCAAAAAAAAAACCCACCCATTCATCCCCCCCCTCCCAAAAAAAAAATTGATCTTATTTTATTTTTAAAAAATAAAAATTCTACCCCATCATATTTAATCCTCCGCTCCTAATTTTTATTTTATGTTACATTTTTCTCATTTTATGTTAGATACGTACGTACATATATTTTTAGAATTTTTTTTCTACTAGTGTACCAAATATAACATAAATAAATTAAAAATTAAAAAAAGTCTTGCGGCGGCTAGTAAAAAATATTTTCGATATGTATATGTCTAACACAAAATGAGAAAAAAAAATTGGAAGTGGAGGATTAGATGGAGTGGGTAGAATTATTTTTTTTAAAAAAGTAAAATAATATTTAAATTAGTATATGGAGGGGGGGGGGGGGGATGAAGTAAAAAAATTAAATACTTTTATAAAAGAAATTTAAACAAAAAAAACTAAAAAAAATGGGCGGGGGGGTTGGGGGGGGTGAGAGGAAGTGATGGAGTGGGTAAGAAAAATATTTTACATTTTATTTTATAAAAGAAATATTATTTTTTTGGATAATAATTTTTTAATTTTAAATTTTAACTAATACTAATAATTTATTTAATTTTTGTCAAGGTTGAATGTTTTGTCCATGTGGAGTGTGATGTGATAATTTTTTAAAGGCAAAAGTGCTCATTACCCCCCTAAACTTGAAGTTTTTTATTCAGTGTACACCTAAACTATATTCCGTTTTAATTACCCCCGAACTTGTTTATTTCACCATCGCGTACACCTTTATTGTCCACCTGGCGTAGAAATTGACAACAAACTCTAACAAGCGCGTGAGAAAGTAAATTTTTGCCACATCATAAAGCTACAACGGTAAAAAAAATGTAAAATCTCTATTTTTCTTTAATTTTTGGCATCTTTTCAGAACTTTCTCTCTCTATTCTCTAACTATTTATTCTCCTTAATCCCTTCTCCCTTTTCAAATTTCAGAATTTTTCTCTCATTTTCTTTTTAATTGCATTTGCTAAATTCATGAATTATAATAGGAGACTTGTTTGTTTATGTGGGACTCCTTCAATTCTGAAAATTTCATGGATAAATGACAATTTCGGACGTAGATTTCTCGGTTGTAGACACTATGGGGTATGTATTGTTTCATATTTTTTTGCTTTTAATTTGCCAATTTCTTATTATGTAATTTTTTTTAACTTTGATTTTATGAAATGCAGTTCTTATTTCGAAATCCTTGTAAGTTTTTTTATTGGTATGATCCAGAATTTCCTAGGCAGGCGAATACTGTGATTTTGGGTATGTTGAAGAAGACCAACAAACAAGAAAAACAGCTGAAGTGTAGATGGTTGTTAAAACTGATTTTGGGCATTAGTTTGATATGTAATGTGATATTGTTCTTTTATTTAGTGTGTCGTTGATTTTTTTTTTGTGAATGTAATTGTTATTAACGCATGGTCTTTTGGTTCTAGGGCTCTCATTTTGTGGATTAATTTAATTTGGTGTTTTAGTGATGTATGTTTCTGCTGATTAAAGCTATATATATATATATATATATATATATATATATATATCTTTGTGTATGTTCAATTGACTTGTCCTTTTTTCATAAAACTACAGTTACATGGAATAGGTAATATGATAACAAAACACGAAATAATAACATAACTAGTGCTTTCTTGATCATTAAACACAAACATCATAGTGTTTCATTGTTTCAACCAACAACCACAATAACTTAAGTTAACCACCAAAACACAAAACAGTCACTACTTTAAGTTTGGTTGAACAACCACACAAGCACCAAAACACAAAACAGTCACTACTTTAAGTTTGGTTGAACAGCCACACAAGCACCAAAATACAAAACAAACACTAATTTAAGTTTCGTTGTTACAACCACACAACCACCAAAGCACCAACACACATTAAACTAGGAAGTTTTCTTTGAGGGAGATTGGCTTGTGCCCTTGTTTGAATTCCAACAACTTTTGATCTGATTTGAATACGACGCATAACATTTTGGACTTGAAGTTCTCTTTGAGTCATGGCCTGTTTTCCTTTCTACTTCAGTCCCTTGGTAGGTTTAAAACCAATATCACCTGTCACATGAGCAGAACTCACCACACCACTATTAACCCTCCTACTGCTAGACAATTTGTGCTGAAATATTAACAACCTAGTTATTTTGGGACTCACATTAAAAATATAATTTTGACAGTTTTATAAGACACTTACATTAAACATGTATATCCAGTATTAGCAACAAATACACTTTGTCCCACAACTCTTGGCCTCTTCTTGTAACCACTTCATGCACCTCTTCTTGTACCAGTGTTGTTGTTGCTTGCTCTTTCATATTGACCTCTACCCCTTTTTTTTCCAGTGGAGGACTAATGTGAGTAGAAAAAGAATAAAACAAGAGACTAAATTAATAAGTAACCTAATCAAATTTATAAAAGCAAATTAATGTGAATGTACCTCTTGAGTGGGTGTTGGTGTAGACTTAGGTTTAGGATTTTTTGGACAATTTCTCTTGTTATGATTTGCTCCTCTGCAAATTGAACATGTCATTATTGTCCCCATTCTTGGCAACTTCCCAGCTTTTCTCACTTCACCAATTTCTCTTCTTCTGTTCTTTGGTGGCCTACCAGGCATTTTTCTTGTCTCAGGTGGTTCAACTATTGGGTTTCTACTTTCAGGCCACATTTTCATGTTTGGGAGTGGTTGAATGAAATGAGAATATGTCTTCAGATATGTCTCTTTTCTATACCAGCTTGAAATTGCTTGTGATGCATCTATGTTCAAGTGGTTCATTGCTGCTATACCATGTGCACATGGAATACCTTTTAATTCCCAAGATCTGCAACTACATTTCTGTTGACCCAAGTTCACAGTATGCTTGTATACCCCTTCTAACACTTCAAATCCATCATCACCATTCCATTCAATGTTGCACTGCATTGATCTTGTTACATTGGTATTGAATATCATAATTTCCATTGGAGATATTTCATCTGTCCATGTTTCAGCAAATGCTCTTGACTTACTCACCCTACTCATCACCTTAACTCTAATTTCTTCCAACATAGTTACAATAGTCTTGTTCCTAGGTCTTAAGATCCAAGCAGTGAAACTCTATGCCATGTTGTTATCTATACTATCACATTTTGAAAAAGTTTAGAAAAAAGCTCTGCACCATTTATCCTAGTTGTATTTGATAAGGGCTTCAATTATACTTGTTCCCAGCTTGGATAGAGCATTTATATTGTACTTAAATTGTGCCTCAAAAATGGATCTAGCACAAGCCCAAAATTTCTTCCTTCTCTCTATGCCTCTCTAGTTTTGTGACCAATTTGCTAATATGTGTCTAGCACACATTTTGTACTCACACTCTGAAAATACTTCATCTGCAGCAGCTATTAGTCCCTGTAGTTGTAAAATAAAATAATAAAGATAGTTAAATTTTGATCAAATTAAATTAAAGACAAACAAAAAAAAGAAATCCAGTTACCTTTTGCGTATCACTAATGATAGTGATCTGGGAACCATCTCTAAGATTAAGATCATCTTGCAGAATGGTCATGAACCATTTCCATGACAACTTGTTTTCAGTACCAATTACTGTCCATGCTATTGGATACATTTGGTTGTTTGCATCCTTAGCAACAGCTACCAAAAGTTGACCCTTACAAATTTCTTTTAAAAAACACTCATCCAGCCCTATACATCTTATGCATCCTTTGTGGAAACCCTTTTTCATAGGATCAAAACATATATAATGTATCAGTCCAATCTATTGAAGAATAACCATCATCAGTTTCTTTTTGGACACCTGCAACCCCATCATTCTCAACTCTTTCACTAGATGGAAAGGAAGAAGAGGAACCTAACCATAGATTTGGTTTTTTTGGTTGTGCAGTTAAAGAACCATCAAATTTCTCATGTGCATTAAAAGACTCACCCACTTGACTTAAAGATTGACTAATTTGACCTTCAGTGGGACCCACATCCTCCAAAATAGTGTCATGACACACATAAATATCTATTGTGTCCCCATCATGCATAAATAATGCAATGTTACAAATGTTCATGTCATTTTTCAATTCCACCAGATCATCCCCTAGAGATGGAACTGCATAAGTTTTTCCTAACTTACTAATCCCAAAAGACTTAGCATAATATGCAAGTTCAGGAATTGACAAATGATCTTCATCCACATTCTCTACATATTCAGTCCTACCTCCAACATATACTGGACCTACCTCACTCACCAAGATACCCCCAAATTTGAACCTTAAATTGAGGTACTTAATAGCCATAGTGTCAACCTATAACCACAATAATAATGAATATATTGTACAAGGCAACAACAGCAAAACATATGCAACAACAGCAAAACAGAGGCAACAACACCAAATCAGAGACAACAATAGGAAAACAGAGGCAACAAAACCAAATTTTACTCAGAAGCATACAATTATACAAGGAAATTATAATATTTAACAATACAAAAACATAATAGATGAATTGGAACCCTAAAACACCTAAAATATTGATTTTACTCAACAACATACAAATATACATAAGGAAATTACAAAAAACCCCAACATTTAACAATACCAAAATAGAATATTGAAATCAAAATCCTAGAATCTTAATTTTATTAAAAAGCCCTAATTTTTTGAACTAATTACTAGAAACCCAAATACTCATGCATGCATAAGCTGAAAAAATTCATAATAATACATTCATTAAGTGAAAATTCTAGTTGAAAACTATCAAACCCCTAATTGGAAGATCAATCGGAAACTCTGGCGAAATTCTAGTCGAATTATGGTGAAACCTTAAATGAAAAATAGGGGAAAATATAAATGAAAAAGTAAAGGAAACAAACAATAACACATCATAAGAGTGGATAATCACTTACTTGGTAAGAATTTGAGACAAGATCGAAAGAAAATCGACCAAACGCTTCACGAAATCGAGCAAGAACTTCACGTCTAAGAACTGCAACTAACCAAAATCCAGAAAGAGTTCCGCGAAATCTGCCCTTTACTCCGTCGATTACACTTCTTAGAGAGCCAAAAGGTTTGAAATATGCCGTCGTCGATTACACTTCTTAGAGCTTAGTGAGAAGTTTAGAGCTTAGTGAGAAGCTTAGTCCGGAAGTTTTAATCTAGGTGAGAAGGTTTGGCATTTATTTATCTAGGTGGCTAATATTTATCCAGCTGGAAATCCACATAACCACTTTTGTCAACCTGTCATGCGCGTGTAGACACGATTGGAGTGGCCGGACCATACAGGTGTACGCGATGGAGGAATAAACAAGTTCGGAGGGGGGGGGTAATTAAAACGGAATATAGTTTAGGTGTACACTGAATAAAAAGCTTCAAGTTCAGAGGGGTAATGAGCACTTTTGCCTTTTTTAAAATAAAAGAGAGAGTGTATTACACACATCATGATGAGAGTGGTATAAAAGAGAGAGGTGCGTTTCTCAAACTAAAAAGTGATAGTTTAGGTATGAAACTCACACTATCAATAGTTTATGTATGAAACTCAAAAAAAGAGGAAAGTTTAGGTGTGTTTTTGACACTTATCTCTTTTTATTTTTCATATCTCCATCTTTTTGAGTTTTTAAATATAACTTTATAATTAATTACTATATTTTTATATTCTTCATTTCTTCTATCTTTAGGATATAAATATAATCAAGCTAATCCCAATTTATATTTATAATTAATTATTTTGAGGGTAAGCATGTTAAATCCCGCAGAATATTTTCACAACTAGACCTGTAAAAGAGTAAGTCTTTGATAAAGATTTATAGTTATGTATTTTTCGTTGTTTGATAATCATTTATCTTTTTAAAACATGTTTGTACTTTTTCCTTTTTATATGTAATCTCAAATGTTTATAAAATTCATGTAAACTATTATAGAGAGGTACAAAAATTAGTTCACAAGTAAAAATAAAATAAAAAATAAAGTAAAAATTAGTGCAAATGTTACATTGATATTTTATTGTATTAGAATTCATATTTAATTTTTTATATACAGATCCTTTAATATATAGTTCAAGAAATATAGTGTATCTGTATTTTTAATAGAGTCATGCTTTCTTTTCTGTTTATTTTTTTATGATTTTAGTTTTTTTATACATATGAAACATTTTTTCTATAGCAAGTCGACTTCTAACAAAATGTAATTCAATTAATATGACAATATTTTTGTCTATATATTTTAATGTGATGTCTTTTATTATGGATGTCATGTCTTTATTTACTTTTCTTTCTTTTCTGTTTGAACTTGTAATTTTTTCTATAAATTAAATGTTCCACCTCCTAGACATTTTGTAATATTTTTCTTTATACGTATCTTTTTTATAGCCAATTTCTTTTTTGATTATTAAAACTTACATTTAGTAATTAAAATATATTAATTCCTCTGATATGATAAAAGATTTTTTCTCATGAAGCTTTAAAAATATCAAACCTCCAACATATGACATAAGATTTTCTTGCTATATTTTGTGAAGAGTTATATTCTTATGTCAAACTTACATACAAAAGGACTTAGCGATGAATATACGTACGCTCCACTATGATATATTTACTTATATAAATTAACTTTTCTAATGTCAATCAGGGGACAAACGTGCAACGCACATTTCGAGGACTAGTTAATAAAGATGTGGAAGATGATAGTGAAAATGAGGGTGAAGAAGACGTGATTAAAAGTTATGATGAAGGCTTAAATCTCAATTATAAAAGTCATTCATCTACGTATTAGCTAAAGTTAATGACTTTAAAATGTTTAGTGCCGTATTAGAAGAATGGACCATATGAATTGAGAACTCTATTATTGAGATTTCTACTGGACTTTATTATTTCTTAAAAATATGATTTTGTTGTCAATTCAATTTAAGAGTCTTTGGGAATTTATTATTTTATTATGTTTGGCATAAATTTTTGAAATTCATTTAACATTTATTAGTGAGATTATAATATAAGAATACTGACAATGATGAAATCATTCATTATTATATTGAACTTGCATATGAAGTATAACACTATACATATTTGTTTTGTTTTATAGTGTAAACCTCTAATTAAACTACAGGTATGATTCTTGATATTCTTAGGCGAGATTTCATAAATAACTTAATGATTATTTTCAAAAATATATAGAAGAGATAAAAGACATTAATCTTCAAATAATAATAGTGATATATGAAATAAGATATAGGAGAGTTATTTTTTTCTTTAAATGTTTGGTTGAATTGGTAGGTAGAGTTTCTTATTTCTTTTGCCTTCATGGTAGGTGGGATTTGAATGAGATATTATTATATGATGTTAATCCCTGCTTTTTAAGACCAGTAATAGGCAATTTCCATATTGCATATGGGTAAATAACACCCATGTGCACCCACATTCAAATCAATGTCTATCTTTTTCTCTATCATGTAATTGGAATGAAATGTTCTTTTTTATTTTTCTTCCCAAAATCAGATGGCATTACTATTAATAAAGAATTGAGAAAGAGTATTTGTTTAATCAGGAAAATATCCCTTCAACTCAGAACCCCCTTATAAAAATGATATTGTTTATATAAGAATGTATATGTAACAGTACATGTTTTTAGTCTCGTCATTTCTCACTTGGGTAATTTAACTCTAATTTTGGACCCATGGAGGAACTTCTAATGGTTTGACCAATATCTTAAAAAAGTTTGCCTGATTACCCCCATGACATTTTGACTAGTATAAGCTTCACAAAAGGATGCAGTAACCAAAATTATACAAGAGTCAGTATTATCTAGTGTTACTCATCATCATAAAAGAATGTTTATTTCTATAGTTTGGGATAAAATCTTGATCAAGTTTCAATGTTGATTTCACTATTTCTGGTAGACAAATAGCTTCATCAAATGTAACTTGATCTCTTAATCTTTCCCCATATTGGCTAGTTGATCAACAATCACTCAGTATGTGTAGACAAAAACAAAATAACACTACTTGAGAGGTGAACAATCTGATCAATGGCATGTTGGATCTGTCAAGGTGCTTTCGTTTTGTTGTTAATCAACTGGGAATCAGATTCCACCATCACATAAAATGAACTTCTGCAAATACACACCCTGTAAAAGAGCTCTGCCCTCGGCCATATTATTCAGCACAGGCCAGGCCAGCCATTGTTGGCCCTAATGATACAACAACTTCCTCCAGAGCTTCCCGATTTCATTTACAACAGCCATTCAAACTCAGGCTTATTCGTCCACTACTGATTATTTGTTTTACCTTTTCCACTGCATTACACATCAAAATTCAGGATAGAGGTAATTAGACTTTGGGAAATTGGCTATAAAAATTTTGGTCATGTTTTCACAGACCTGCTGAATAATATAACTCTGCCAGACATGTGAACATTATCATACCTAGCAAGCACATCTATTTTTCCTTTATCTCCCAGCATATAACAGTTGAGAGGCATTGAAATAACACTGCATGGATACCATTATTAGCTTTAGATAGCCACTAAACACGAGTAATTGTTTCATGTTACCACCATTTCTAATTACTATACCACAACTTTGACCAAAGGACCAAACATGTTTTGCAATCTGTCTTGTACGAAAAAAAGGTGCATGATAATCTCTTCATTATGAGTAGTAAAGCAGGAACATTTAGATCGTAGCATCACAGCAAATATTTGTATCACTTCAAACCAGTGATGATCTAGGTTTTAAAGTTTATGGATTCCTACAATGATTTCAAGTTAACATAAAATAATAACTGGGTTCACAATCGACTATGAATACTCTTAATTAATACAAATACACGGTATGAACAAAAGATACTAGTCCCCTAAGCGCATACCTTAAGGGCTAGATCCGCCCCTGCTTCAAACCTGGGGTCATATGAGTTATGATGGGATAAGTTATGTTGGGATAAGTTATGTTGAGATTAGTTATGATGAGATAAGTTGTGCTGAGATTATTTCTGTTTGGTTTGTTGTATTCAAAATAATATATATTGATAAATTTTAAGAACAAGTTGTTTGTTTACAAAATTACCCTTCACTTTATTTAATTCTTTTATATTTTCTTTGCTAGCTTTAGTTATTCATTTTTTAAAATATAACTTTTATTTTACCTAACATAAATATTTTTGTTTTTGTATTCCATGCTAAGTACCATGGGTATTTAAAAATATAACTTTTTTCTTATTTAGCTTAAAAATAGAATTTCACTCTTTAGTTTGTTAAAGAGAAGAAAATTTATGAGAAATCAAAATAAAATAAAATAAATATAAGAATTAGTCAAATAAATTCATAAATAAAAATTATATTTATATAGTATAATTTTTTAATAGGAAAATATGAATAATTATCATAAAAATAAGAAGTAGTAAATATTATTATATATGGTATTAAAAATAAGGAAAAACTACCTAACCACACATACATCACTACCATATATACTATATTTACCTCTAGTTTAAAATAATTACACACAGTACCACTTTTAATACTTATACCATATATTTTTAAAAAATTAATAAGATACACAAATCCCTTAAATATGGTATTGAATAATTATCTTAAATTTAAACTCCTTAAATAATGGTCATTAACAAGTTAATTTTTTTCTATTCCTATCTGCCGTCGGCCATTCCCCACCCCCATGTCCAGCAGCCCCACTTTCTTTCTTCTTCTTCTCCCTCTTTAATTTATTTCTTCATTCTCTCAATACATGGTTGCATGTTCAAATCAGTATTTTACATATAGGTTTGTTTCCATTGTTTTATTATTCACATGTATCTTCATTTTGTTTCTGAGTTAAAATTCATAATGTTCTTAAGTTCAATTTTAAAAAGTTTTACAAATTAGGTTATATATTTTTTGATTTTGTTGTTTTTCAAACACTTTAATGGCTGACCATTCTCAAAATCGAACGATTCTTGTTAAAGGTACTAGACATTAACAATATTATACTAAAACAGACAACTTTTATTTGTTTATTTTTACTCATAAATTTCTCATTGCAAGGACAGACTCTTCATCCATCAACATTCAAGGCGAGAAAAGATCTAAGTATAGGAACGACCCAATCAAGATGGAAGAATTACGTCAAGTTTTAATCAACAGAACAAATACACCATTAGATATGCAACAATGTTGGATACAAATCATGTGTACATGTATCTGACTTAAGATTATATATATCTATGAAAAAAAAATTTAGATGCTAAAAAGGGAAGAATTTTGAATTTTTTTACTCTTTTTTTGGATTAATGATAAACAGATACTCTACCATCGTGATTTTTCCTAAATTCGTGCGTTTCAGTTACATTTCATATTTCGATACACATAATTATATGTCTATGCTTATTATGTATCCGAAATACATGTTTTTGAATATAATGTATGAAATTAATACTTGATACACCAAATTAATACTAGATACATATAAAAGATACATGAAATTAAATTAGATCATCTAAATAGATACATGAAATTAATACTAGACACATATAACAAATACATTAAATAAATCTAGATACTTCTATGATACATATGGATGTACATGTATGATGCTCATGTATCTAAGTGTTTAGTTGGTTGGATACATCATATATTGATAATAGATACATCAAATTAATAGATTTATTATTTTAAGAGTAATAAAATGAAATTAATCAAATTACATGACTAATATATACATGCTTTTTTTTTATATTTTATTAATAATATTAATGAATTTATTATTTCAAAGAATAATAAAATGAAATTAATTAAACATACCTTGATTTCCGCCTTATATTAAGGGATTTGATTAATTTAAATTTTCAAAAATAATTGTCCATGTATTCTGAAAATCCTTAATTACTTCTCTAATTAAGGAAATCATTTACAATTAATTTAAACAAATAAAATATGTTTCTCACTTTTAAAAAATTCAGCTGATACATGTATCTCAGGGATTCTAACTCGTGTATCCTAAGCATGAAATATGGTAGAGGAAGTAATATTTGAAACTATCGGGAATCTTAGTAATTAGGACCTAAACTAGTGAGATTTATGTAGTTTGCCCTAAAAATAATGTAAATATGCATAAATGTGAAAAATGATGTATAAAAAAGATTTAAAGGGATATATTTGTCATTTACCTATTTTATCCCGGGATAAGTTATCCCGGGATTACTATACCACCCAATGTGAGGGATAACTTATCCCGGTACTAATTCATAATCCTGGGATAAGTTAACTCCCCTTAAAATAAGAGTGCTGGATTCAACAGAAATGATTGCTATATAGTCTTTTATGCTCAGTCCTTCTCTTTCCTATTTAATGTAAGAGTTGATTGTCTCTATCAAAATATGATTTCAAGTACAAGCAGGAATAGCCTAGATTATGTTCCAACATTAGAATGGTTGATACTACTGACATTAAGACTTGAAAACAGTGCAATAGTCTATATTTTGACATATTATTGGGCATTCGATTTTTAACACTTAAAGAGGAGAAAACTCTCACTAAAGAACGTATCCAGCAAATAAGATACAACTGCGTGAAGGTAATGGGGTACATATCTCAAAGTTCTAGACCATCAGGCAAAAATAGACTCCATCCTGAACATGAAAGAAGGCTGGTTTGTCAATGGTCAATCAGAAAACATCATATCTCTGGGTTGTTCTGAAAGGACAAATGATCATAATAAGCGAGCACCATGAGACTGGTACAGCCAAATTCTAAACGAAACCCATTCAACTTCCGAGACGAATAAATAGGTGCCTCAAAATGAATTAGGTTCTCCATTTGACGTTATGGTGCTTGATGGCCGAGGTACGATCTTGGAAGCAAAAACTTCATAGCAACAAAATATGTAATATTGACATATTGAAAACCCCAAAAGAAAAATCTCAGAGAAACTAGCAGTTTGAGATTATAGAATAAAGTAGCTTCCTCTAACTGAAGACTACACTTCCTTGCTCAATTTGGCCAAGTGTAATTTCAAGATTGATGGGCCTGAAGCGACAATTTTTTGGTAAGAATACTTCGACAGAGGATATAGCAAAATGCCCTGCAAGAGATGACCGCAGGAAATGTAGACAGACATGCCTTGAAAATATGTTATCCAATGATCACATGGCCTGATACTTCAAACACGTCGAGATCAAAAGTCAATTGCATGGTATGACTATATGAAATATTGCTAGAGTTCAAGAATAGAACTGCAGAAACCAGAGTGCCCTGAAGCACCAGGATACCAAAACCAATAATTTGGATGACTAACCCATATATTAATTTATTTATTTGGTGGAGCATTTATCCTAACAAAACATTCACCATCTCATAAGAATAACTAAATGAGATGGTGATAATGGCTGACAATGACAGGAATTCATAAACTTTTGATCAAAGTAAAACTTAATAAGGAGAAACCAAGAACGTAGGCAGGTTCTCTTCCGACATAAATTGCAGAAAATGATATATCCGCTTCATCAGACGCATTCAACCAACCTTCGGTTTAGATATCATAGGTAAGATCATACCTGCATCAACTCCCAATATTCCACGGTCTTCGTGGGTCATATTTCAAATTCTCAAAGGCAGAAACACCCATCAGTTCAGCAGCTTAAACAATTTCATGATCTGCTGTCAGTGCATTCCCTATCTATCATTCCATTATCTTCTTGACCAGAGGAAAATTCAAATGCCATTGAGAATATCATAGTCGACAGCATATTCTAATCATCATCGCTCTCCTTTCTCCATTCCTCCTCATCAAATAGATCTTCAGGTGGATCATAAACTACAGTATCTGGGAACAGTTCCAGAAAGTCATCCTTCACTTTTTCTCTCAATTCGGGGTAAGGAAGTAACCCCTTCAACATAACACGATAAGGTAAAGACATAGGAGGATCAGGAGAGCGCCTCATCTCATCATATATGTGCATTGCCTCTGAAGGTAATCCACCATCTAGAAAAGCCCTGACAAGATCGCCAAATGTATGCTGATCGAATAGCACCCCTTCTTTCTTCAAATCTTCCCATACCTTCTTTGTTTCATCTACCTTTTTGTTTCTTGCAAGCATGAAAAGCATATCCCTGTAAAAGAACATGTCTGGCCGATACCATATTTCTTTGCGCACCGCCTCGTACAACTGCAAAGTTTAAGAGTAAAAGTCAGCAGTATAAACATTATATAAATGATTAATGAAAGTGGATAACTTTCATCTCCATATAAGCTAAAGAAAGAGGTTAGCACTAGGCAAACCTTCCTCTCTCTACTCTAGAGTTACCACTTAAAGTAAACAACAGGAGTAAATATAAGTTGAACATCACATCTCTATTGATTAGAATGAATTAACCATCAACGTATAATTGATAATGTTTCAAGCAGGAATCACACATGTTCAACATCGTGAAACACAATGTTACATTTTGTCAAAGGAGTATGAAAGTACAACAATACATAGACATTACAACAGTTACTCCTGAACAAAACAAGACTTGAACATTTTTTCCAATACGCAATGAACCCAGCGGCGAACTTATAGCAAAAATTGGGACACATTAACCCGTGATCTCTCTGTAAAACTAGATATTTTTATGTACATATTTTCTAAAATCAGTATAATGCTACAAAAACACTAAATGATTCACTTGATTGAAAGTTGAGTTATTTACCTAAAAGGACTAGGAAACAAGTGGGTGCATCATCTTTTCTTCAGTTTCCTTTCTATATGGTACAATAATCAATTTTTATAACCAAAAAGGTTACAACTTGGTAGCAACAAAATTCAAATTCAAATTGTTACCCTCATGGAGAGGTAAGGGAGATCTTGTCTTTGAAACTCAGCAAGAACTGCAACGAGGTCAGATTTGAGTAGACGAGAAACATGGGACTTCATAAACCGTTCAAACCTAACGGCGTTGGACTGCAAGCGCTTAAGCTCCTTGGCGACCATTAAACCTTCTTTTCCCATTTCTTTCTTGCGCCTCCAAATCGACACGCTTGGGCTCGAAGATGACGCTGAACCAGTAATGATTTGTCTGATTCCGCAGCTATGGTTTAATACCGACGCTCGCCGCAGAAGATTCTGACCTTGACGCCACATCTGCAATTGGTGAACTTCAAGGTCACTCACAATTCTCAACCATGTAAAAGGTGTCAAATAAGTTTTAGTTTTATTTTCGGTGACACTTTAATCAAAAAGTGTCAAATAAATTTTAGTTTTATTTTAAGTTATACTTTGATTAAATAGTGTCAAATAAGTTTTAGTTTTTTGTTTAGTGACACTTTAATTAAGGAAGGGCCAAACTTAACTACTTTAATTTTAACTTAATCATTAAAAAAAAGAGTAAAGAAAATCATTCAAAACTCTCTTCTCTCCAACGTTTTTCTTGGAAAATCCGACCATCAACAGCTTATCGAGATCCAGATTAGATATCCTCATTCTCCGCCTCTTTATCGCCAACCGTCTCCTTGTCTGAAGCTGAACGTCGTCGCCGACCGTCACTCTTCTTAAAACGGGTAAGTCGTTTTTTTTAAATAAATTTAGGATTGCGAACAACACATTGTTGATAATAGGATCTTTTCTTGGGTTGAAAGAAGTATCATATGTTGCAACAGAGGATTCATATGTTGCTAGAAATTTCAACATAGTTATCATATGTTGGAACATGTCACTATGTGTTGCAACAAAAGGTTCATCTGTGGCAACATAAGTATAACTTGATACCCCTTATTTTTTTTATAATCAGTTGTTAACCTTCCAATTTTTTTGGTTTACCTTATAGATAAAATGTCACAAGAAGGTTCGTCTGTGGCAACAGATGCTTAATCTTTTGTTGCTTCCTCTTCTAACATCAAATGCTTTTCTTGTCGATGAGAAGGATGCGAGCAGCGACATGATTATTTTCTTAATCGTGTTAAAGATTTGAAAAATACTACTAATGAAATGACATCTGATATTGATGTCCATTCATCAAAGAAGATTTCACATCCTTTGAAGTGTAGGAGGTTGAAAAAAGCAATTTCCAGATCACTATATAATATCAGAAAAAGAAAAATATCAATGACTACTGCTTCACTATCTTGCTCAACCTCAAAAGGCAAGGAGAAAATCGCCCTTTGTAATGTGCGGCAACAAGATCCATTTGAAGGTTTTAACATTTTCGACGAAGGTCCAACTCAACTAATATCATCCTTCTCGCAATGGATAAACAAAGGTCTTTACAAGCATCATGCAAAAAAGTAAAATCAGTCAACTATTATTAATATTCTTGATGCTTACTAATTGATTATTTTTAATGTTTACACAATTACAGAAAAGACAAGGATGGGCACTACTTAGTTAGTTGCTCGAGACTTGGATTCGAACAACTAGATTTTGTAGTTGCATTGCCATAGACGAAGGACTGGTTCTACCTAATGTCACAACCTAACAGGTGTTGGAATGATGAGGTATAACCATGTTCACTTATCTTATGATTAACACCTACTAATACATACATACAAATAATTGATACATAAGTTGTTAATGCATTTGTACAACATCTGGATGTCATTTTTTACTATCTACGAAAGAAGTCGAAGCAACAGAGTAATTCAAAATATCGATACACCACTACTAATTGTTTTTTTCAAAATATACATCGACAAGGCCAATATTGTTCCTAATTATGAGGAGAAAGTCATTAACTGTCACGACCCAGGAGTACCTCCTAGATGTGACAAGGCGTACTCAACCCCGAAAGGTCTCATACAAGCCCCTTAGCATATCATAACATAAGATAAAAGAAATGATGCAGAATTTTAAAACTTTATCCATACAATTGAAGTCTTTTATAAAAGCAAGCGGAAGTCTAGACTTGTCTCAATTAGCCATCTAATACAATCTTTGAATCAAATAGGAACACAGTCCTTACAATATAGTCCGAAAATGAAATAACTAGAATGAAACTACTAAATGAAGATATTCGTCCTCGAATCTTGAGGACTCACCACAAGCTAGGAGAATAGTCGACCCGAGCTTGAATCAATAGAAGATCGCCTTAAGAACCGGAGCCTACACTTATAGAAAAATGTAAAAAAATATGGGTTAGTACAAAAATGCACTAAGTATGATAGTCATGCATAAAAGCCTTGAAATCATGCTAAAAAAGGACATTTTAGTTGAAAAGCACGCACTTTACCAAGTTTGAAAATCATCATGAACTTTAGGGTAAAAGCACAAGTCATAAGCATATTCAGCATATAGATCATCATAGCATAATAGGACTATCTCATAAGTAACCCTAAGTTATACTTGTGCAATACATAGATAAAGATCCCATAATCCCATCTACACTAAGTACCACTTTTAGGCCACCATAATCATACTTACCATTCTTTGATCTCATCTTTAGTTAATACTCATAGACAAGGAAACCTTCACATTTACTAAATCATATCAAGGAAAGCAAGTCTTAGCAACAATCCACATTAAGCATACTTCATTTCATAAACATTCATAACATAAAAGGAACACACCATAACTTCTCTCAAAGCCTACTTGTGCAATGCATTGATGAAGTCTCATACCACCCACCCACACTAAGTAGTGCATTCTTGAGAAGCCATAGTTCATAATCATTCATTGTGGGGGTAAGCCTTAACCGACATAGACCATGTGAGCAAATCATGGAATCCGGTGTTACCCACACCGAAAAGGGTTGTCCTACTTGCCTAAGGTAGAACCATTAACTTAGCTTAAGTGGATCCACTAGCTAAAGACCTATGAGGGCACATAGTTTATGGGATAAGGAGATTGCTACTAAATACCCCGCTTCAACTCACGTATGGCCATCCATCTCAAGAGATTGCTACTAGAAACCCCGCCTCAACTCACGTATGAGTTCCCATCTCAATCAATATCCACTCGGTGCTTAGCATTATTCCCCACTGAGTACTTAACATTTCATTACTTAAGTTCATTATTATAGAAGAAATGGGATAAGGAGATTGTTACTAGATACCCCGCCTCAACTCACGTATGGGCATCCATCTCAACCCAACATCATTCATAAGATAGCTCATAGATTCAATAGGTGAGAATAACCTTTCAACCTAAGAATCCCCATATTGTGAGAAAACTTTTCACAACATGTCATCTTCGTTCATAAGTGTATAATTGAGAATAACCTTTCAATCAACACATCATCATTATCATAATCATAGAAACTTCATTCATACTTCATTCATAAGTGTGTGTGTGAGAATAGCCTTTCAACAACACCACAAGTACATCATAGTCATAATCACTTTACTCTCAAAGTGTTCTTAAAGGATATACATAACCTTCATAAACATGCATAACATCATAAATT
>JAJONR010010496.1:0-28438 GCA_029582245.1 Solanum etuberosum
AATTTCAGATTTTGCTATTTCCAATTTAGTTCTTTTTGGAACTCAAGGTGCTACATCTAGTGACCTTAACACTTAAGAAATTTTAAATTCCTCGGTAAAATCCTACTCACAACAAAGGATGGTTCGAGTCTTAGCTCAAAAAATTTCTGGGGTGTTACAGTTATAACAATACTTTTTGAAATAATAATAATTATTTTAATGATCATATGAAAACTCAACTCTTAAAAAAAAAGGAGAACTTGAATTCATTATCTACTCTCACCTAAGTTTAAAATGGTACTACTATTTTCCTACCAATTATGCAAACATTCTACTATTTTCCTCAATCTCTTTAAGGTTTCTGGTAAGTGATTTAATAATTACTTTTGGAAATTAAATTTTGTTCAAATATTGTGCATGGATTCGGATAAATACAATAGCTTTTTCCTAATTAGATTCTATATTTGTAATCCTTAAATGTAGTATATAAATATCAAATGGCAAATCTTATAACTAAAGTTTATCAAGAAAATCCTATAACTAAAAAAAGAATTTGAAATCCTTTTAAACTTCAAAATTTTGATTCGTCTCTAAAAACTAACTGATTTTTTTGGCTTAAAAATATTTAAAGATGGAAAGAGGTAGAAGAGAGAAGGCAATAATATTATTGGTTGTGGCTCTTTCAACATGTTTCTCTGCTTATGGACAAGAAATGATCACTGATCCAAAATAAGGTAATTTAATTATTTCCTCCTCTTGTGATTTTCGAGCTAGTTAATGATATTAGTAAGGGGTCGTTTGGTAGAGTATATAAAAATAATGTTAAATAAAGTGTATTAGTAATGCTTGTATTAATAATGTTTGCATTAATTATAGATATATTATTTTTATATATTGTTTGATTTGGTGCATTAAAAATAACATGCATTGCATAAAAAGTTTTATTTACAAAGATACCCTTCACAATTATGATGAAAAAGATGTAAAAATGGTTATAAGGGGCAACTGTGTCTTTAACCATTCTATTGCATGCATTAAAACTAGGGGTATTCAATCCAAACTGAAAAAGCAAACCAAACCGATTAAATAAATCAATTTTATTTGGATTTGGTTTGATTTAGTTTTAGATTTTAAAATACAGATAGTATTTGGCTTTGTTTGAGAAAATCGAAGAAATAAACGAACCGACAAATTATATACATATATTTTATCATTATACATACATAATATATTATTTATATAAATAATTTTAAAGATCTTTTATGTGTTTTCATCAAAAAATATTTTTAATCTATTTATGAAAGTGAAAATGTCCAAAACGAGAACATTTATCTTATTGTTTTCATATATATGCGTGTCTATGACAATTTTGGGTGGGATTAGAATTGTCATTGTCTCTTCCTTCTAGACCAAAATGGTGAATTTTGAACCTTTACTCACAGTAAATTTAGTGATCGAAAGTTCTATAATGTCAGTTATTCTAACTATTTTTTGTTTTGAATAGACTGTTGTCATAACTTTTTTCTCGTTTTGGATGAATTGTTTCTCTTATTTTTGTGTATGGTTAATAACCAAATAACCGAACCAAATCGAATCAAAATCGATAAATGTATATTATATTTGGTTTGGTTTTGAGAATTTAAAAACTGAATATGTTGGTTTGGTTTGGTTTTGATTTTGACCAATAACCGATTCAAACCGACCCCGAACACTCCTAATTAAAATCATTGCATTACTAATACCTAAAAATCCATGGTACCTTAATACACTTAACTAATGTTTGGCTTAGTTATACATAAGTTGGAAAATAATACCAAACAATGTATTAGTAATACACAAAGTTAATGCATACATTATTTTTTCTAATACACTCTACGAAACGTCCCTTTAGACTAGCAAAATGAGAATTATTTAAGAAGCGGGTACTATCAACTAGAAGTTCCCTAATGGGCAGTGTGGGATAATTGATAATTCTTACATATCTTAATCATCAAATCTAGTAAGTGGCTGTAACATTTTTTTTAGAAAAAAAAAAAGCACACTTTAATAGCTAATTTAAATGAATAATTAAGATTCAGATATTAAAGATAAATAATTTAATGACCGAAATCAAAATGATTAAGATATCATCCATTAGTTGTAAACAAATGAGGTCTTAATGAATTCGAATAAATTTAAATAATTAAGATATATAACAAATTCTTATATATTATCATTAAGCTTTTATTCCTTCAACTATTTCAATGAAGAAACTAAGCACCACTCATGCACTTTAATACTCCCTATGTCCCTAATTTACTTGTCCACTTTTGAATTGACACACCTATTAAGAAAACAATGTTTGATATAATGAGTTTATCAGTTTATTCCTATTAATTATGAAGTGGATGAATTAAAAATTTAAGATTTTCAAGAAGTTATACCATTTTCAGAATTAATTAATTGAGGGGTACAATATGTAAATTTTTTTTGTCCTTCCTTGATTTGTCAAAAGAACAAGTAAAAAATGAAAATTGGATAAGTAATTAGTTATAGAGGGAGTTGTTAATTTCCAAACAATACATTTAATTATACGATGACAAATAAACATGTCAACGTAATTACTAGATTGTATAATTAGTTAATTACTAAGTGATAATTAACCCTAATAATTACAGGTGATTTTTCAAACAGACTTTAGGAAGTGGATATTGGTTCTTTGAGCTTAATGATTGTGACTTTTATTTTAATAAAAAATAAAAATATTTAAAATGATTTGTTTCGAAAAAAGATATGAGCTAATTATGTAACACTGAGGTATAAATTAGCCAATTTTTAAAACAAGAGGATATAACTTCTATTCTTCTCTGTTTCTGCTGAAATCACATTTGTGAGAGTGTGACCTAATTGATGAAACGGATATTATAGTAGTAGTAATTAATTGCTGCCGGAATGTTCAGTGACGGCACTAGAGGCCATTCATGGGAGACTCGAAGATCCACTGGGCTATTTGATGAATTGGGTGAAGGAGAAAGACCCATGCACTCATTGGTTTTTTGTGCGCTGCATTCAAAACCAAACGGATGGGTATCAGCATGTTCAAGAATTGTACGTAACCCTACTGGGTTCCCCTTTCGATCTCTTACCGATTGAGTTTATATATAATCTATGTTGTAGCTTACAATTTTTTTTGTGTGGACTTGCAGGCGTCTGATGAATTTGTCCCTATCTGGTACACTAGCTCCTGAGCTTGGCCAACTTAAACATATGGAAATTTTGTGAGTCCCTATGACACTCATTTGATATTTGTTAGAGTGTGTTAAAGTTTCACATTGGTTGGGGATAGACATGTGGTCTGCTTATATGGACCTGGACAATCTTTTTTTCCTCATGAGCTAGCTTTAGGGGTTGAGTTAGACTCATGTGTCATATCTTTATTCCTTACATGGTATCAGAACCAAGTCCATTCTCGTTTGGGCTTCCGATCCATGCTCCTGTTGGGCCTGGGCGTGAAGGGGAGTGTTAGAATGCGTTAAAGTCCCACATTGGTTGGGATAGACTAGTGGTCTGCTCATATGAACTTAATCAATCCTTTTCTTATGAGCTAATTTTTGGAGTTGAGTTAGGCCGAAATGTCATATCTTTACAATATTTATTCAGCTATAATTTTTGGTGATTATGATTTCATTTTTGTTTTTTCAAGGAATTTCATGTGGAACAACATTAGCGGCAGCATACCTAAGGAGATAGGCAGCATCACTGCTCTGAGCCTACTGTATGTCTCTCTTCTGTGCTCAATTTAACTCTAATCATTGTTAACAGAACTCCTTTTTGTTTGAGATTATGACCTGAAAAGAATCAATAGTTTGGACAAACCTATGGCCTTTCATAAACTCATTTTCGCTTACTTTCTATCGTAGTGAATTTTGTTATAAGTGATCAGGAAATGAATAAAAAAAATACAGAAACATAAAATGACAGTGTTAAACTGTTAATTGAAGAAATATTAAAATAATGGTTAAAAAGGTTAATTTGATAGAGGTTATAAAAAAGTTTCTCCCTCCATTTCAATTTCTGTGTCTTAGTTTGACTTGGGACAAGGTTTTAAAAAGCAAAGAAGACTTCTGAATCTTGTGATCTTAAACTAAAAATGCGTGTTATTTACCAAAATGCTCTTTGATCTTGTGGTCTTAAATATGCCACATAGGATCTTTGATTTAAAGATTTTCTAAATATAGAAAGTGACATTCTTTTTTAAATAGACTAAACGGAAAGTAAGTCACATAAATTGAAACAGAGGGAGTTGTTTGGTAGAAAAAACAATGAAATGTTATCAAACATTATGTGACGTCGCAACATGGGAAGAGTGTCATATAAGTTGAAGGAGGGAGTACTCTGCATTTGTGAAAAATTGAAGGAGACACTTCTAATTTTTGGCAGTCAAAATAGAACCTTTCAATGTCATTCAATTGCTAATCAATCTGTAGAAGGCAGAACGGAGTGATAGTACATAGTTTTTGTTCCATGTAAGACAAATAGTGATGATTCTCAGCCACTTCAGGTCCTGTCTGCTGTGTAATCTTGAAAGATGAAGTGATGGTTTGGAGTTCATGTTTAATTTACTGTCAGGAGTTTCTGGTATAATATCTACAGAACTAAGTATACTAACTACTTGAACTCATCTGATGGAAGTTCTAAATATCATACATAACACTAGCGACAGCTACAAGGATTGACTGATATTCCATTTATGTTGTCTTGATTGAGAAATAAAGCTCTCATATGGCTATTATCCCAGCTAGAAGTCTTACCTTTATCATGAGAAGTCACATATACATATATTGGAATTTCAGTTCTCCATATAAGCCTCAATCAACATTTCTGAATCCCTGCTTCAATTGAAGCCCGAATATGCATATACCTCACTGTTGACAATCAGTACTATTCCTTACAGATGTTTTAGCTGAAGATATCTAATAAATAACTTGCATATTATCTGCATATATGGATTGTGCACATCTACGAGAAACTCCAGTCCAACTACCATTCTTCTGTTTTTGCAGGCTTTTGAGTGGAAATCACATATCAGGTTCTTTACCAGAAGAGCTCGGTTATCTTCCTAACTTGGCTAACTTTCAGTTGGATTTAAATGATATATCAGGACCAATACCAAAATCGTTTGCAAACTTGCCAAAAGTTGCGCATTTGTGAGTTCTCCATAGAATCCAAAGATACTGTACTGGTTGTGGTGGCATGGAGATGTTTAGTTTCTGTACTGATCATTCTTGTTCTGGATGCAGCCATATGAATAACAATTCTATAAGCGGTCAAATTCCTCCAGAGCTGTCTGCTTTACCTCTTCGACACTTGTAAGAATCACCTTATCCAACAATATATAAATACTAGTAAGTTTCATGTTTGGATTTACTTGGATGTGCATTATTTCAGCCTTCTGGACAACAACAACTTATCAGGTCACCTTCCATCAGAGCTTGCACAGATGCCGCACTTAAAGATTCTGTATTACCTGCCTTTGAAATCATAAGCTTTTGCTGTTTCAATTTGTCTAGATTCTCAATAATTTAATGTCATTTCAGCGTTAATAAACAAACCCCAACACCTCCTTCCCCCTCACAATATCAACTTTTGCAGTCAACTTGACAACAATAACTTTGAAGGCTCTGTGGTTCCGGCTTCTTACAGCAATATGTCCAAACTCGTGAAGTTGTAAGTTACTAATATCTCGGGTTTTGTTGGTTTATGTCCCCTTTCCTGTCTGATGATATACATGCCCATTTTCACCAAGCAAGAATATAGAATTCTTAAGGATGTTTGCCATCACTCAAGGTTAAAGACCGTATTTATCCCAAACTTTGATCAGAAAACAAGTCCCCAGTGAACAGTCAGAAATAAATATATTCTCCCTTGTGATGTGACCTTTTCAGGCGCTAGAATTGCAAAGGAGGATAAACAAAAAGTTTTCTCCATATTACATCAATGTACCAATAAGGGTTTCCCACCCCCTTCCTCACAATAAATGAGAGGCTACAGCAGTATTTTCATTCTTTGGCCGTGGCCTTTTGACATAACATGGAGTAACAATCTAAGACTGACGGAGGAACTCAATACTATATTATGAAGCTTATTGTGGTCATTCTATGATTATATTCACCATTCTTTAATTAATATTCTGCATATTATTTCATCAAACCGCAGGAGTCTTAGGAACTGCAACTTGCAAGGAGCAGTTCCTGACCTGAGCACAATACCAGGCCTTCTGTACTTGTAAGCATACTTCATTGAGAAATTCCTCTGTCCAATTAAACCACATTTTGAAGCTTATGTTCTTGTTGTTATGACCTCTTATAATGTTGATATCTGCTAAATTTTGCTTAATAGTTCTTATTTACCAGATGAAGTTGAACTCGTCTGCCATTCAATTTGCTTTGAAAACTTGAAAGATAGACAGTTAAATTTACAACCAATGACAATGCATCTGATGCCAATTTCTCATGTCAGGGACCTTAGCAGAAACCAACTCACGGGAAATATACCTTCCAATAAGCTGTCTGATAATATCACAACCATGTAAGATTCTGGTAAAATATTAAACTGCTTAAATCTTTACTGGTTAATACAGCCAACTTTTAATCTCACTCCCTTCTTCTTCTCCCCTCCCCCTCCCCCACTCTCTATCAGTATTTGTGGGTAGGTGGTCCAATGGAATTACTGTCTTAACATAAACTCTTTTCTTTTTGATGTTTGAGTAACTCAGTCTTGGTAATATCAGACTCTCGATAGTGAAGTAACTACTTTGATGATGATTGCAGCATTCTGTCAGGAAACATACTTAATGGTTCTATTCCTTTGAACTTTTCTGCCCTTCCAAATCTGCAAAGGCTGTAAGGAGCTTCATTTGCTCAATCTTTGTTTCTTGATCCTCAGGTTATTTCAAATTTCATTTCGATACTATAATAGCTGCAGTATTGACACTTCCTTTCCTAAAATTATTTTTCTTGTAGATCACTCAACAATAATAGGTTAAGTGGTTTTGTGCCAACTACCATTTGGGAGAATAAGACATTTTCCCCAGATGCAAAACTTAGATTGTAAGAGTATCATTTGTTCATTTTCCTCTTAACAGTACTTTATTTTTCATTTTTGTGCTGTATACTGCCCCACAATTGATTGGCTATATAAAGTTGTTAACCATAAGATATAGATAAAAGCTTTTTGTAGAGAATCAACCAAAATTTATGTGTCAATTTCAGTTTGATAGCTATTCAGTGCACAAGTAGTTTTGGATAGACAAAGAAGGTATCCAGAAAAATAAGTACAGATATGGAATAATGTGTCTATTGGCAACAAGGTTTTTCTATCTCTATACAGTTAAAGTACAACAAGGGATAACGTGTCTGGTGTTTTGTTTTGCTAGAGGTAATATAGCATGTATACTTTCCTCTTACTAAACCATGCCATGTTTGACTAGAAGTGGACCTCATATGTTAACACCTCAGATTTCTTGGCTGATCCAGTTGATCTCCTTTGTGCAGGAACCTTCAACGTAATTTACTCTCAGATATTTCAGGGATTCTTGATCCTCCTCCAAATGTCGATATTATGTAAGACCATATTTCTGCTAGTCTTGAACATACATATTTGTGTTACTTTCAGTTCTCAGCTTTTATATTTACTAGTTCTTGGACACGTACAATGCATGTGTATTCCATACTAATTAATACAAATGAAAAGAAAACTCTAAGTAGAAAATGAAAGTTCGAAGGAGAAAATATACCGTGCAGTAGGCTCTGTTTCTCATTCTCATTCGTTACCCTTCAGTATTCTATTTTGGATATAGGTAACTATTTTTATATATAAAGTTGGGTGTCATTATATCTTGAATAATGAAATTGAAGTAGTTCTGGAAATCATAAAAGAGAAAATCATTTGAAAAAGAAAAGAGAAAAGCAAACCGACAGTATCAACAATCTTATATCCAGTTATTGCAAGCATAAGTTGCAAAAACTTTTCTACTATAGATCATCCAATTGCCATAAGTACGAATATCTAATCCAAATACCACAATGTTTGTTTATTCATAATATTTGAAAAGAAAAATGAGTTGCCCAGTCTTCGAAAGCAAAGCAGAAAATGAGATGACAAAATGCATGGCAACCAAAATTAAATTCATACAAGTGCATATGAATTAAATTTCACGTGACACTAAAATTCATGGCTGATTTTGTTTAAAACTGTCAAGACCCTAATAGCCCAAGCTGTGATGGCACCTACCCAAATCCCGTAGGTGATTCAATTACAATACTAGATCCATTTTAGCAATTTAAACCGCGGAATTAAAAGGGAAACCGGTAAACAAGGCAAAACCAAGTGTTGCAGGAAATACACGATACGCCACCCAAAACCTGGTGTCACAAGTACAAGAGCTTCTAAAGTGATTACAATTCTCAATAAGTACTATGACTGTCCAAAAAGGAAAGATAGAAATTAATAAAAGGAATGGAGTCGGGTGTTGCGGAATAACCAAGCAGCTCACCCCGAATACTCCAATCTATCACCAATTAGATGCAAGATAACCTATCACTCATACTCAGAACAAAATCTGCACTCAAACGGTGCAAAAAACAAGGGTGAGTATGAGAAACATGTGTACTCAGCAGCATCGTTGATCGACCCTAAATGAAGCAATAACGAGGGTTGGTTATACCATGCTTACCTTCACACTTCTCAATAACCATATCAATAACAAGTGTAAAGAATCCAAACAGTTAAATGAACAAGGTAGTTACAATTATCAGAATTCATCAAGTCAGGCAAGTAAGCTTCAGATAATGTCAACCAAACAGGTAAGAATCAATATGAAGTATGATAACCAATGCAATGCAAGTGATGTGAGATGAGATGCAATGCAATGGCCAATGCACCAGTACACACACTCCTGCGGTAGGTAGTCGGGACCCATGGAGGACTCGCGAGGTCCATATACTGCCCCCACAATCCGGTCTGTAGACCCATCGGGTAAAATAGTATCATCACTCCATCCAGAATCCGGTCTCTTAGACCCATCTGATGATCACTGTATCATCATTTCATCCGGAATTCGGTCTTTTAAACCCATCAGACTAACCATATGATTCATCAAGTATATAATGCATGAGACATCATATGAAAGCATGATAGAATACTAGAGTTATGGAATACATGAACAGATAAAATGCCTTTCAACCAGTTCATACTTCAATTTACAAATAATAGTGAGTTATGAATATCAGATGGTCATACAAGCCATGTATCAACTAAAAGCTCAATTAGTCATGTTCTTACCCACTGTTATCATAATTTTTTTTTGATGGGTAAAAGTTTTTATTAATATGGTACCAAGATAGCACAGGACTAAGTACAAAGCTACAACATCTCCACAATCATACTACATATTCCCCCCTAAAAGATCCAAAAAAACCAAATATTGGTCCGTCCTATCTAAAGTACTACTATAACACCAAAAAAACAAGCTTTTGATACATTTATTTTTTACTCTAGCAATCTACGGTCTTTTCCCCTCAAAGCATGTCTTGTTCCTTTCCAGCCAAACAGTCCAAAATATGCAAATGGGAATGGTCCTCCATATCTGTTTCGCTCTTCCCTTTACTCTTTGAGCTTGCCAAACTTCCAACAGACTATTGATCCTGTGATATAACCAGAGACACACCCATAATGTTCAGAAACAATTTCCAGCATTGTCTTGAGAAACTGCAATGTAGGAACAAGTGCTCAACTGTTTCCTGCTCCCTGTTACAAAAAAACATCTGCTGCACATGGAATAGCCTCTCCTTTACAGGTTATTTTGGTTTAAACGAGCATCCCTGGCTGCTAACCAACCAAAGCAGGCTGCTTTCAAAGGTGCCTTGGTTCTCTAGATCATTTTCCAGGGCCAGTAAGGAATACCCTGATTATTCTGCTGTAGAAACATTTTAGAAGAACTTTTGTTGAAAATAATTTATCCCTGTTATGGACCCAACTAACACATCTGTTGTCTCAATCAATTAAGCATGTGTTCAGTTGTTGCATCAGTTGACAGAAACTTTCTACTTCTCTATCATTCAAGTTTCTCCTGATAGTAATATGCCAGCCTGAGTTTCATGGAAATTTCACAGGTTACATAACGAAGAATCAATAAGTTTTTCATTATGATGGAGCCAGTATACATTTGCTTTTATGATTAATTCTAAAAACAAATTGCTCAACTTCTATCTCGGTTAAATGTGTTCTAGCTTCATCTGATAGCTTATGCATGTTTGTGTGCAGCTGTGTGTGCCATATTTGCTGGTTGCACAAATTACATTAATAATGTGATGGGGTTAACCCATTTCCTGATATTTTAACTTGCAAATATTTTCAATGGCATAAAGTTCCGGCTCTTCTTATCACTCTTTGAAATTTCTGATTAAGCATTCATCAAATTATGACACTGAATAATAACTTTCAGGCTTTATGGAAATCCTGTATGTGGAAATGCAAATGAGCGTCAGATTACCCAGTTTTGTGAATCAAAAGATGGAGATGAAGAGTATGGAGTCTTTAACAATTCCATTCCAAGTTGTGCAGCCCAGCAGCCTTGCGACAATTATTCCGAACATGTCCCAACATTAGCGGATGGCTGCTTTTGTGCAGCACCTTTTGGAGTTGGTTTTCGTTTAAGAAGCCCTAGCTTTTCAGACTTTCCGCCACATTACAGTGACTTTGAGCAGTGGATAAAAGACAGTGTTAACTTGAATATTTATCAAATATACATTCATTCTGTTGCATGGCAAAGCGGTCCTAGGCTTAGGACGTTTTTGAAATTTTTCCCTCCACGTATAAATGATTCCAATGATTTTGCCAAATTTAATGACAGTGAGATAGTACGGATCGCAAACGTATTTGCCACCTTTAATCTTACTGGAAGTGATGTCTTTGGCCCATATGACCTGCTCAATTTCACTGCCATGGGATATAGTTCTGGTATGTCTCCAAACCCATTGTGTTTTTGCATAAGTAGGATATAATCTTTAATGTTATTCACAGATCAGATTGATTAAATGTGGACATTTTCAGTTGTAGTTGTGTAATGATTTCCCGAGGAATTTAAAGTAAAACCAAATTGAATCAAGAAAAAAAAAATGTGAATCTCGTGTGCCCGTATGATTTTTTTCTTTTATTCTTGCTGATTCTTGAATATAATTATTATGATTATTATTAATGTCGTTTATCTTTACTGGTCATGCTCAGATAAAAACTCTCTTTCCTGTTGTGCTCCATTTCGTTTCTGAAAATGTCTATTTATATCATCTATCTTGTGATATGGAACACAGTTTCTTCCTGTTGTCGTTGAAGTATGCGAATAAGAAAATTCAATGAAATGGTTTAGAGACCCATGCATTATTGAAGCTTAACATCCTCATAGACATGCTAACCTGACAGAGATGCTAGTGATTCTTAGATACTTTTGACTACATTACTATAAGTTCTTAATTAAGTAAAATCTACAGACCCATTCAGAAACTCAAGAGGAATTGCCTACTATTGTTTTATTTTTGATGTATAGAAGAATTTGTTTATTAATGATACAGAATCTGTTTAAAGAAACATTATAGAATCTTTGTAAGAAGAACAAAGATCTACTTTTTTATTTTTGTATTCTGTAAAGATGTCTCACAACACAGTCTTTGTCCTGAATATATATATCATTGTTACCTTTCTCAAAAAAATATGCTACCATATAAGAGAGACAATAACTTGCTCTGTTCTTGTCATTCTTCCTGCTTTCTCAAGATCAAATTCTGAATATTTTCCTTCTTGCAGCCCTTTTTCCCCCGTTGGGAGGAGGGGGAAGCAGAGTAAACAGAGGCACCATGGTTGGAATTGTCTTTGGATCCTTATGTGCTGCAGCTGTGCTACTTATGGCCATAATATTCGTGTTTCTTAAAATGCGTCGAAGGTTCCATGTTTCAAAAGATCAATCATGTGAGTTAATCTTCAGTTATCGTATGTGACTTTGCCTCAGCTATGGGGAGTTTCTTCTCCATTTCTTTCACTCACCCCCATTAGGACCTGCTGGTTAAGTAGTCAATAGACTTAACTTTTCTTGGATATTCTTATGAATCACCAAAAATGAGGCCGTGAAACCACATTTTTTGAGCGGTTCAAGCATATAACGCAAACTTCGCACCTTATAATTTCCGATTTCCAGCTTCTGTAGAACAAAAAGATGCCAATAACCATTCTTTTTCTTCTATACTGTGATTTTCTTGTTTAAATTGTCTATTTAATCAAGAAATAACACAGAATTGCCAGTGTCAACCATCTTTTTTGTATGTGGCAAATTATCTTTCTTAGTACGTTTGTTTGTAATTTAACTATGATATTGCTTGATGTTTACTTTAAGTTTCTTTTTAGGAGAGAGTCTGGTGCTTTAATTCCTCACATGGCCAGAGAATTTTACGGGTTTTATGGAAAGTTTGTGCATATTGCATTTTACAATAAGCTCTCCGCCAATGCCCCATCACCCCTAAAACAAAAAAGTGGAAAAGAAATAAATAGAAAGTGTGCTGGGCATGTATAGCTAAGTAATACCCTTGTTGTAATGCGTCTGTTATTAGTATATTAATTAGACTACAATTTATGTTCTTTTATTAGTCAGGGTTAATTGATATTCTTAAAAAACATTATACCCAGTGTAGTCCCACAAATTAGGGTCCAAAGAGGGTAGAGTGTACCCGAACCTTACCCCTACCTCAAAGGTCTCAGGTTGTCCCCGATAGATCCTCGACTCAAGAAAAACAGCCCAAAGTAGTCCAGAAAAAGAAATAATGGAAGTATAAGAAACAACAGATAGTAACAAAACAATATTACACAAAACAATATGATAGTCGAAGTACAAGGAACAATAGATAGTAACAGAAATTAATTGATATTCTTAAAGTGAAAAAAACTAGTTGAAGCCAACTATTGTATCAAAGGTTCATTTGCATTGAAGTAATTGTTGAAAATTGCTTTTGTTGCTGCAGATTTACTAGGAATAACAAGTAGTTTAGTTGTAGGAGGAGTCTTCCGTTGAATTTAAATTTAAATCTAGTTGGATATATTTAATTGAGATAATTTAGGATTTTGAATTTTATTTTGCAGAATTTCTGATTTCAAGTTACTATTTTAAGCCCTCTATACTTAGCAAAATTATTGAAATACATAGTGTAATTACTTTCAAAAAAAATTTGGTGGCACCTTCTTTTAAAAAAGAGCAACTTTCACATTTAGCAAACATAAAAATCATATTTGTATGCTATAGCTATAGTTTGCATAATTGCGCTCCATAGCAAACATAAAGTTTGCTATGGAGCATCAGATTGTATAAATCGCTGGGGGCATCAGATTTGTATAAAATCGCTGGCAGCCTCTCATTTGTATAAATCGCTGGCAGCCTCTTGTTTGTATAAATCGTTGGCAGCCTCTCAATTCAATTTTATGTGTTTGTATATCTGCATAAAATTTGAATTTATATACAATTGAATCGAAATAAAACGTTTGTATATCAAATCTCTCTCTCTCTCGCTTTATACAACACAAATTATACATTGTGATTTGTATAATCTGTGTTTGTATAAAGTGAGAAAGACAAAAGAAAACTGGGCAGGGAAGATCTGTATTTGTATAATTATAAGTGTATAGGATGAAAATATATGTATTTGTATTTGTATATACACTTTTCTCTCGCTTTATACAAACACAAACACATTTTATACATTTGTGTTTGTATAAAGTGAGAGGCGAGGGAGAGACTGGCGAGCGAGAGGGAGAGTGGCGAGCGAGAATTTCAGGGAGAGAGGCGAATGGCAACAGTTTGCTACGGGTTACAATTAAATCAAACTGTGGTTATAGCATTTAATTTGAATTAATAGTTTGCTATTATATACAATTTTCCCTTTAAAAAAACCAAGTGGTGTCAAAGCTTTCTTTGATATTAGGGCCCGTTTGGCCATGCAATATGAAATAATGATTTGGAATCATAATATGAAATCATGATTTTTGGAATCAACATAAAATCGCATGTCCAAACACTGATTTCATTTCACGATTTCATATCGTGATATGATATCGCATGGCCAAACGCTACTTATTGAATCTTTGAGTTCATAATCTGTGAGTTCATTGAAGTACTTTCAACCACTTTTAACCCATACATATTTTCAACCCATTATAATGCGCATGGCTATTTCAACCAATACCGATTTCAACTAAATTTTAATTCATGCTACTTTCAAACCCATTTTTCAACCATGACAAGCAATCTTCTCTGTTTGAGTGTCCCACAAATTTTCACTAGTGAGAACTATCAAATTTGGTGAGTGAAGTTCAAGTCTTCCTATGAAACGTATAATTCATGGGATGTAGTGTTGGAAGAGAAGTTTTTACAACACTTTTTGCAAATTTTATAATTGTCCATATTAAAGCACTTTCAAAAGAGCTTTCAGACAAAAAATGTTATTGAGGTGCTTTTTATGCACAAAACAAAAAGAACAAGAAAGATTCATGTTACAAAAGTATGCAAAGTTGGAGACACTCAAAACAATCCTCAAGCACAAACAACAAAAATAGAAATTGAGGAATAACTTTTTTAAATAGCAGCAACAAAAGCAAAGGAGTGTTGGAAATAGTTTTTGTTATTGCAGATTTACAGAATAACTAGTTTAGTTGCAGGAGGAGTATATGTTTGAATTTTAAATTAGTTTAGTTGCAGGAGGAGTATCTGTTTGAATTTAAATTTAAGTTTTGTTGAGCTAGTTTAGGATTTTGAATTTTATTTTGCAGATTTTCTGTTTTCAAGTTATCTATTTAAAGCGCTCTATGCTTGATAAAATTATTCAGAGACATTTTAAAATTGTTCTTCCAATCTTTTTTGATGCACCATCTTTAAAAAAAAAAACAGTCATGCTATCATCACCTAAGCTTTTTCCTTTCATTCTTTTTATGACAACTTTTCATGCTAATGTTTTCAATGAATATCTAACTTTGAGTAATTAAACCTTCTATGTCATTAATCTCTACCCAAGACCACGTGGAACTCATAGTAATGTTCCTTTCATTTTTTTTGTAGTGCCAAAATTTCCAATGCGAATAGAAGGTGTTAAGGCATTGGGTTTTAAGGAATTAGAGGCAGCAACTAACAGTTTTAGTAGTACAACTATAATTGGCCAAGGAGGCTATGGAAAGGTCTACAAAGGCGTTTTGGCAGAGGGCACAATAGTGGCAATAAAACGTGCACAGCAAGGCTCATTACAGGGGGAAAAAGAGTTCTATACTGAGGTAGAATTACTGTCACGTTTGCATCACCGAAATCTGGTTTCTTTGGTGGGATACTGTAATGAAGGAATTGAACAAGTAAGATTCTCCAAACTGGAAAAATAATACACAATACATTAGATATATATATATATATATTCTTATGGTGATCGTCTCAGTTCAATAGTCAACTTCTGATTGCCCAGTTCTGGTTGAACACCTAGGCCAAAATTGAAATTTGTGCCTTGTTGATCATTTTGAATGCCTCGCTGCCAGTGTGCAGAAGCAATCAAGCATAACGTCAATCACCTTCTACAACTTAGAGAAATCTATTTGATATCAATCCAGATGCTAATGAAATGACAAGCATCACATAAATGATAGTTAAATTGCAGCGCAAAGTTCATAGACTTAGCTGATTCTTCTGTTAAAGTAAACTCAAGCAAAAGTCTTCTGAGATAGTATTTTCATCATATATCTTTTTTTGTCACCAATTTTTATCACATGTTAAGTGATTCAATTTGTGAGCAAATCCAATCTACAGTACTTAGATCACTAAATATTAAGTTCAACCAGCATTCCCATCTATGAGCCACTCATCAGTTACATCCCTCATACTTGCGTACATACTCTGGTTGCATTAGTGAAATGCATGTCTTCTGAAAAATTAATCAAATTAAGAAACAGATGGAATGATAAGAAAGGATATTAAGTTTTGTAGTTTTCTGTTCTACTTTTGTAATAGTTGGTTTCATGTGCATGCAGATGTTGGTGTATGAGTTCATGCCAAATGGTTCCTTACATGATCTTCTCTCTGGTATGTGATGTATCCTTCCTTTGCCTATGGTGTCATTTGACTTCCTTTTGTTAGAATCAAGCACATTTATTCTCCTTTTTTCACTTTTTCTTCTGGTGTTCTTTATTTTTATCCAAAAAAGAGGGTGAAAGATGTCCCTCTAGTAAAGAATGCTTGTATACATGAAAGTAAATCTAATTTCTCAGAGAGCGTTTTTTTTCTGCAGTTTTACTTCATTTTGACTCCTGAACTCCAATGGTCAGTTTCCTACTTTCTTCACTTGTGTGATGAGGTCATCAACATGTTTATCACGTGGAACCTTATATTCTTAATTGTAATCATGTGTTAGTTCCAATATGAATATCAAACAGGTATCTCCAAAATAAGATTATTAAAGATCTTACTTATTTTTACAGCTAGATATGAGAAACGTCTGAGTCTTGGAACAAGGTTATACATTGCTTTAGGTGCTGCCAGGGGCATCCTCTACCTCCATTCTGAAGCTGATCCTCCAATAATCCATCGTGATATCAAGGCAAATAACATACTGTTGGACTCCAAGTTCACCACAAAAGTTTCTGATTTTGGAATCTCAAGGCTTGCACCATTACCTGATGCTGAAACGAGTGGAAATGTATCAACTGTTGTGAAAGGAACTCCTGTAAGGCTTTACTCGTCTTATATGTTGAAGCCTGCAATAGAAAATCGCATTGCAATAAGACCTGCAACTTAAGCAATCTAGGTAGCATGACCACAGACCAGGACTTGATATTCTTCAAAATCAATGATAAAAATGGCTGAGAATAGGGAGAACTTTTCTATATTCATTCTAACATATGCATGAAATTGTCTCATTAAATGGATCAAATCTCCTATCAAAATAATTAATCAACAGTGTGATATATTCATCTTCTTAAGCACTTCAATAATGGACGGTTGACCTTCTTCCACCCTTTCGTGTGTTCCCCACCTCCATCGATCATTGCAGAATTTAAACTTGAGTCTACATCTCACAGTAAAAATTGATGGACAAAACAATTGTCTTAAAAAAAAAATGTTTTTTCAGTGACATGCTTAAGACACATTTTAAAGGTAGTTACTGTTGAGTCCCACATTGGTCGGTGGGAGGCAAATTTGTCTCCATATATTGTCTTGGACAATCTTCCACTCATGAGTTAGCTTTTGGGGTTTAATTAGGCCCAAAATACATTTCTTTATCATGGTAGCAGAGCTAAGCCAAGCTCACAAGTCAACACACAAGGCTCTTAGGAATGGTGCCTTGAGTGCTCAATCGGCACAGATGTCTTTATCATTCCCACAGATAGCCGGCAGGGTATAGTCGGTCCATACACCGAGCCTCCCAACACTCGTTGGGCGCCCAACGCTCACCTTGAAGATGTGCGCCGCCCATAGAGTTTCCTAACTCATATGGATACCATAGACACTCCTTAGAGATGCCTAGGCAGGCCCTTGAGGATCCCCCTCAAGGTTGCTCACTTGGTACGGCTTGATGCCAGCACCCACGGGGGAGGTTGGCTGAGCATGCAACACATCTGCCCCTTTTTTTATGCTTTAAAGAAATAAGTCACACTGGATGATATGTTTTGGTCAGAGAATCATAATGGGTATTTCTTATTGATCCGAACTCCAAAGGACATCGTTTGTTCCTAAAGACTTGTCTTGACATCCTTCACACCTCCATGAAGTTTCACACCTTCATTGACTTTTTATTTTTAGTTAAGAGAATGCCCTTACACCGAACCGAAGAACCGAACTTTTGAATAAATAACACCGACACCGAACCGAAAAACCGAAGAACCGAAACCGAAGAACTGAATTAGTTTGGTTCGGTTCGGTTTTTCGGTTTTCCGGTATTTATGTCCACCCCTACCCACAACTGCACGTCTAGGCCAACAGGCTCTCAAGGCTGAATCCAAGCCAACCTCACAAATCAACACACGAGGCTCTTAACAGCGGTGCATGGAGTGCTCATTCGGCATGGAGGCCTTTATCATTCCCACAGATAGCCCGTAGGGCATAATCTGTCCATACATGGAGCCTCCAGCACTCATTGGGCGTCAACGCTAGCTCTGAGGTTGTGCACCACCCATAGAGTTTCCTAACGCGTATGGGTACCTTGGACACTCCTTAGAGATGCCTAGGCAGGCCTTTGAGGATCCCTTTTATCATGGTATCGGAGCCAACCCACCCAATGCTTGTTCACCCGATGTTGGCCCCCACCTTACAGTGTCCATGCTCCAGATGTCCAATCCTGGCAATCTAGGGGGAGGGGAGTTTCACATTGGTTGGTGGGAGGAAAATTTGTCTCCTTACATGGTTTTCGGAAATCCTCCCCTCATGAGATAGCTTTTTGGGGTTGAGTTAAGCCCAAGACACATTTCTTTAGCAGTTACATACATGTATCTGGTGGTCTGTCCTGTATGGTAACAATCTAAAATCATGTTTCTCAAAATCTGGGGATTAAATCTTAGTGTTTCCCAAAGCAAATATTGCCATGGTTAAGACTTCTTGTTTACGGTCAATAGTAAATTTGAATATTCACTCCAGCTGAATGCTTTATGGAATGAAACCCATATGGGTTTGACAGGGAAAATATTGAAACTGTGGAAATGGCTTGCAAACTCAGAATATCATGCCTCATTGATTTTAGAGTCAAACATCAGTCACTGTTATTTGTGATTAACAATGAGTAAATTATGATTTTCAGATATCTACCAGTTTATTCCTAACTAATCAAAGTTCGATTCAATCATCAAGTTACACTAATGAATCTAATATAAAGGAGAAAGTATAATCTGGGGATGATCTTGTTCAAAATCTCTCTATCTATGTATCTCTCTCTCACACACACAGACTTGCTTGATTGTTTTTGTCTTCTTGCCTTTCCTCTTGAGAATTCATTCTCTGAAGTTTGATCATGAATACACATACTATGATCCCCTAGTATTTCATTGCTTTTTACCTTCTCAATTATTTTTCTCTTTGCTTCTCCAAAGATAGCTGACAGTTGCCAAAATTTGACACTTGTGTAGGGCTACCTTGATCCTGAGTACTTCTTTACTCACAAGTTGACAGAGAAAAGTGATGTTTACAGCCTTGGTATTGTATTTCTGGAGCTTTTAACAGGGATGCGACCTATTTCTCATGGAAGGAACATCGTCCGGGAGGTACTTGCTTCTTTTTTCCCCCTAAAGTTATCTTAGCATTGCACTTTGTTCATGAAGACGGAAATCTTCAAGGGAACATTTGATAGCTCTTCTAGATATATTCGGTGTCTGCTAATGGATCTGAACTAAAGCAGTAGAGGGCATTTGCTTTCATGAGTTTCAGTTCTTTTATCGCTTTAATAAGAACCTCAATAAATTCCAATGTATTCTATTTTATGAAATTGAGATACAGCATAAGAATCAATATAGTTGCTGGGTCCTTAAAACTTTTTTTTTTTGAAACTGGTAACATTTGAATTGATATTTGTACTTAGGTAGTACCGGAAGAACCATATTTACAACAGAGTAAGGCAAAAAGAAACTGATCCTGACTCTAGATGGACCCTAATACATCTTGAATTGACTCAGTCTCATTAGAGTAAACATTTGTACACCAAAAGAAGAACAACAAAATGCATTTAAGTATAGTCTCCTGGACATTGTTGCTCCTGTTTTCAAAACATCTGTCATTCCTCTCTCTCTCCATATAATACACCAAATGCAGGCAGGAATAATCATCCATCTGTCTCTGTTTCTAGCTCCAAATCCTGTTTCCTTCCAACTGATAAGAGTATCATCAATGTTACTAGGCATTATCCATGAGATGCCTCTGAGATTGAGGAAAATCTGCCACAGTTGGTCAGTGACTTCACAGTGTAGGAAAAGATGTCTAACATACGTTCCACATAAAGGACATTTGTTGCACAGTGGAATTCCCCTCTTTGCCACATTGTCAAGAGTCAAAGTAGCCTCATTAGCTAAAAGCCAAGTGAAACATGCCACTTTGTGTGGCACTTTGGCTTTCCAAATGTGCTTCACTTAATAATCTGAGCTCTAGTTTGGTTTGTCAGCTTGTATCCCTCTTTCACCTTATATATTCCTTTGCTGTGCCCATTCCACCATAAGCAATCCTCTCCTCTCCTCTTTGTAGTCCTTGAAAGTTCTCCAAAAACTTACAATTCAGTCACTCTTGGAATTTCCCAATCATTTAAATGTCTTCTGAGGACAAATCCCTGCCATGTGGTGTCCACATTTCAGCAACTGTCTAGTGTTGATGTTGAGCCAAAGCAAAGATGTCAGGAAATAAGCTTTGTAAACTATCAGGACCCATTCATTTGTCTAACCAAAAAAAGAGTCATGTTGCCATTATGTACCTTGATAGTAGATTGAATTTTAAGGAATGGACAGAAGAGCCTGATGGATCTCCAAAGACTAACACCATAAGGGATAGTGACTTCTTTAGTTACCCAATTGTCCAGCTCCCCATACTTGTTCTTGATGACATTACACCATAAAGCTTGAGTCTCCTGTGGGTATCTCGATAGCCATTTCACCTTAAGAGTTTTGCTCTGGTCCTTAAGGTTCTTGATGCCTAATCCACCCTGTCTTTTGCTTCTGATAATATTCTTTCATTTGACGAGGTGGTAACCTTTCTTCTCCTTATTACCTTGCCACAGAAAATCTCTCCTGATTTTATCCAACCTTCAAACCACTGTATGAGGTATATGAAATAGGGACAACATGTAAGTTGGTAGAGCATCTAGGACAGAGTTAATCAAAGTTAGTCAACCTCCCAGTGACAAATAATATGATCTCCATCTGGACAATCTCTTCTTACATTTCTCCAAAATTGGGTTCCAGATATCTATGGATCTTGACTTTGTTCCCAAAGGCATGCCAAGATATGTTGATGGCAATGTGCCTACCACTCCTCCCAGAATTTGTGATAGGTGCTCCACTTCGTATTGGGGACCAAGTTAATTGGAAAAAAGTTAGTAATGAAGTAGAGAAAGCTGTTATAGCCCAACCCTTGTTTCTTACTGTAAAATGCTTAGGGATGAGTTCCCAAAGTTGGATGCTTTGACATAAAATGTTGTGACAGCTAGAAATTGAGATCAGCATAAATAACATGGCCATTGTCTTAGTAGTATCCAGTAAGTGTTTTACCTTAATGAAATGTGAAGTCCTCAATGTTTAAACTGATCCACAACTAGTACTAGCTCGCCAGCCTAGAAGACCAGAAATGGCAGAAAATCAGAGTTCGAGATCAACACATATGTGAATCAGACATTTTGAATTAAAGCTCAAACTGTTTATAAGTTCGAGGAGTAACTACAGTCAAAGAAAAAACTGTTGAACTCTCCAAATAGTTGAAGTGTCATTCTTTTTGGGAGCGGAGGGAGTAAGAAAAGTTACTTTTGTACTAATGACAGGTGAATGCAGCATGCCAATCAGGGATGATGTCTTCTATAATAGACAAGAGTATAGGTCCATATTCCTCAGATTGTGTCAAGAAATTCCTGGATTTGGCCGTCAAGTGTTCACTGGATGAACAAAAGGACAGACCGTTTATGCTGGAGGTGGTGAGAGAGCTAGAGAACATAACTTACATGCTTCCAGCAATTGACAATAATAATATTGCACCCGATTTAGATGTTTCCACATCACCAACTTCAGCTTATTCCAGACACACTACAACCTACACGACCATGGAAGCAATTGAGCTTGTGAGCGGTGTCATTCCCTCCATCAGGCCTCGTTGATGTTTTTAAGGACTTGCTATATACCCTTCATTTACCAACATGTTAATGGTGAAAGTTCTGAAGTATTAGAAGTAAGTCTGAGGTATGTAAATATACATGTGCAGTTTGAATCAATTCTGAGAGGATAAAAAGACTTGTATATATTATCATGATGTTGTTGTTCCATTCAGAAGAGAAGTGATTTTATCATTTCATGTAAGAGTTTTTTAAATGAATACAGAAACAGTTTGTTTGTAGTAATCAAGTACTGAAAATATTACCAAAAGAATGTGTTCTAAAATTTCATGTTATTGAACTGTTTTATTCATCTTTTTTTTTTTTTTAAAGAAATACGATAGATTTGACGTCAAATTATTTATTACACATAATATGAAAATGATAAGGTCCTACTATATCTTATTTTAGGGAGAACTCATATAAGTACAACTCATACACATACATTGCAACAGAATGACCAATTTTAACTTTGCAAGTATATAGCCCAAAAACAATAGGTCAGAGTTCAGAAAAAAACAGCATTTTTTTTGCAGTTATTCAAGTGCCAAAGTTGAATGATTTTCCATTATTCTCCTTCATGTTCGTATACATTCTTATTCTAGCTATAAGAAAAATAGCAAATCCATAAATAATACAACTTTGAAAATCTTTTTTAAAAAAATCTTCTCCAAGTTCCAAATGGTATAAAATCAAAGAGAAAAATTAAATAAATTGTTGCAACTTCGTGATTTGGCAGAGAGATCAACAAGGAAAGTCGATTAATACTTGTTCGAGAAAAAGTAGGAAAACATACAAAAAATAGTTTTTAACTTCACATGTGGAGTACATGTATAATTATGTATAACTTTGTGTAAACTTGTATATAAAATGTATAAACAATATTTATATATTGATATAAACACTTACTATAATTTTGTGTAATTATATATAATGTTGAATACGAAAACTAGATTTCATCTTCAACTTTGTTTTTCAACTACTATGATTTTCAAGATTAGCTATTGTCAAACATTCAAACTCAATCAACATAGCATATTCTAGAGTCAAGTTACTGCAAGTTTTTTCAACAATTTAAAATTTCATTCAATAGTTTGAGTAAGATTTTCCATATCTCATTCTTGTAGTTATTTTTGAAATCCTTTTCATTTTTTCTCCACCATTTGTTCTCATTGAACTTTTGTTTAAATTTCTCTTCGACTCATGAAGAACTGATTCTGTTAGATTTGGAAATAGTTTTGGAGCACATCTCTTTTCTAGCTAACTATTGACTATGTGAGTTATAGCTATTCAAAATTGAATCGAAATTAATAATCAAATTAGAAAAAAAATATTATTGGTTTATCAGTAATGAGTTATTGGTTTGACGATTTAGGTAACGATTTTGACTTTCTTTTTAATTGGATTATTGGTACTTAACAATTTGAGGTTTTTTCTTAACGGATTAACCAAATAACCTGATAATAACTTAATAAATTTATTTATATCATTCGATATATTAAGTCTTTGACTTAGGATTTAGTTTCATTCTTTTATTTCTGGCTGTCTCAAACTCTCGGTTATTCTATGAGTATTTGCTTTTGAGCAAGATGTAATTTTTCAACTCATGTGCATGGTTCATTTGGTTTGTCACCTTGTTTATAAGTGACTTTCAATGATCTTTTGTGTCAAATCCTAATGATTAAATCAATAACCAGAACGATCAATAACAGATAAACTGATAACCGATAAGCCGATATCTTAATGGTTCTGTAACGGTTTGGCTTATATACAAATCGATAACCTTGTAGATGTGTTTCTCCCTTCCCCTTTCATTCATTTTCTGTTTGCCTAACTTCTCTATGATAATTGGCATTATTCTTTTGATGAGTGATAGCTTCCTCTTTGGTCTTTTTTTTCTTAATCTCTTCCTGTCTCTTTCTTTCTATCACTCTACAGTTGTGCAATGTTATGCCCCAATCTTCTGTGATGCCTACAGTATTTAGGGATGTTCTCATACTCAACTTTATTAACAAAGCGTGAGTCTCCATCTTCATCACCAACCCAAACATTGTTGTTTAATGGCTTTAGCAAATCAATTTCAGTACTAACTTTTGTCATACTTGGTCTGTATATGATTTTTGTATCAATATCTAACTCCTGCATCACTAACAATTTGTTCAATATAGTTCCAATGATGCCTGTGAAAAGGTAAACCTGGTAAAAGAGCCATATGGAAGATCTTCCTCAGGGGTCCATTTTTGCAACCAAATCAAGTTCAATCATCCTCTTGAAGGGTATGGTATTACAGTCTTCGTCATTTGTAAAGCTCATGAAAACATTGAAATTATCAGACTTCAATCTTCATACTTCCTTTTAGAGAGAATCGAGGTCTAATTGTGTCGATTTGGGGTCGACTTTTCAAGGTATAATCATTTCTCCTTACTATGAGTTGGGATAAACAACCCGTTGTAGTACAAGTTTGGGACTAGAAATGAAAAGGGGTAAACGATATTTACACAATCGTGTTATTTGAAAGTCAACTAAAAATGGCTTTTCTACTACACAGGTTGTTATAACCTGAACAAGAGAGGTAAAACACATTACCAATAAAATTATTGCAGAGGGGAAAACATGTTGAAAAACGACTAAGGCAGCAGAAAACTTATATCAACATCCCAAATTTTGAAATATTTCCATAGAAAACATTGAATATGCGGTGAGCTACTTAAATCTGAACAAATGAAGATGCTTGAAAGAAAATGAATACAATTGTTAACCTATCTACCAAGTTGTGAATATTACAGCGGTTTGACAATGTGGTTGATTCCTATTCAAGCTTCTTAAAAGAATACTGTCAACATCTGGGCACTCGTGCTCATTTAAAAATTCAGCAACAAATGTCTTCTGCAATGTCTTAGGTATATAACCGTAGCACTGCAAGACCAACAGCCGAGATAGAGACAAGAGTACCTATACAGTATTTAATCACTTCATACTTTGCAGCTTCAATTTGCGCCCTCAATGCATGGATTTCCTATACATGGATCAAGCAAGAGAAAAGGAAAAGATATTCACAAGATGCATTGAGTTTAAAGAACATTCAGCTTCAAAATATACAAGAGCCAACACTTACCCGATCAAGCTTATTTGTAAGATTTGTAGTTTCTGCATTTTGATTGGCAAGCTCATCACGGATGCGTCTACACAATTTAGAATGACCACAATCAATCATCAGGGAGTTGAAAAATGCACAACCTAATCATTCACTAACATCTAAAACTCTTCAAGCCTTACCCTCTTTCAAGATTTAAATCCAACCGTTGGCCGGCAGTAAGCTTGTCAACCTCATACCTGCATGAACAAATAATATTGGTTAATGAAACTGGCACTCAGAAGTAGAATCATTTTTTCGACAATTCAATTGTACCTTAGTTCACTGCGCATTTTTTCAATGTCATTCCGAAGCTTTTCAAGTTCACGTTGCAGCAGAGAAAAATGATGTTCCTGCAACAAAAAATATTAATCGGTATGAATTCCATATGTCAAACTCAAACCAATGCTCATTCAGGGGTAGAACAAAAACATATATCATGAACATATATAAGTACAACCATAATGCAATAATCATCGGGTTCAGCACACTGAGTTTGAAGTAAATTTTCCTCCTTGAGCACTCAATGTTAAGAGAATTTCGGGAAGGGTTAGATCCATGCAAGAACGAATTCAAATTGACATGTGTTCTCCTATCTGTCTCACAATGTGTTGAACACAATATTGTCATACAGGCAAGGTTGAAATTTTGCCCAAGCCATCATAAGTGCCATATATGCCATCAGTAACACTCATCTCACATTGTCTATCAGAAGGAAAATTAGTCTTGTGTTGATGATTTCCAACATCCTGGATTAGTCAAAGTAAATAAGCTGATTGCTCCTAAAAGATGCTTCCTGGTAAATGAAACAAAAAAGAACTGCTGTGATATCTTTGAAAAAGTTGTCTCAAATCAGGCAACAATTTGACTCACTGACCACAAATCAAAATTCTAAATACTTATGTCATCCTTACCCGGGGTGGCCAACTAGCCTTTTAGGCTGTAACCCTTTTGATCCCTCAAAACATTGAGGATGCAACTCCTTCCTAAAGTATATGCAGCTATCAGAGGCTGAGCCAAAGCTCCCTTCACAACCAACTAGTTTTAATTTTCATACTTGGTTGATATAGTAATTTATTTTATTTTTTTATGACCGTGGTGTCCGGGCTTAGCTTTCGCACACCTTGACTAATTCCTCGGGATACTTGTCACCTCCCACCAGCAACAGGTACCAGGTAACTGTCCACCAAGGCTAGTACAGATGGGAAGAATCACCTAGTGTTTTTTTCTCCGCTGGGATTTGAACCTGAGACCTCATAGCTCTCAACCACTTCATTGACCACTAGGCCACACCCTTGGGTACGGTTGATATAGTACTAATTACTAGAAAGATCCAGCTGACCTAACTTGTTCATTTGATTTGACAATTTTACTTCATCTATTTTTCTGTTAGTCATTGCTTCTTTATACAACCAGGTTAGGATCATATCATGTCTTAAAGTAAAGAATAACCATTGTTGATCTGTATTACAGGTCATCTTTTTTTTTTTTGTTGTTGAACATATGAGAGATATGATTAGATTAAATCTGATCAGCGAAGGTAATGAGGTACTCCAAAATCCAAGTGATAACTAAGTCTCCTCCCTGAGGAATGGTACTTCTTACAAATTAATCATCTTCCAGATGCTGTTACAAGTGTCAAACGCAGTCAGCTTTGATGGATGAAACTCAAAATTTTCAACTATCTTCTCATCTCTCTCCACAGTATGACCTAATAATTTTGATTGATCATCCTAATCCAGGATGATACTTGTAACAGGGGCATACAATGATAGCTTCATCTCTGCTCGAAGCCGATCTTGCTCAAGTTTCTTGAGCAATTGCCTTTGCTCCTCAATAGAGGCTATTTGATGATGTAAATCATTGATCTCAACAGTTATAGCATAAAGTTCTTCTCTCTAGATCTCCTGTTCTAACTCTTTCTGCAACTTATCTTTTCAGCATCTGCAGCAGCTTCAGATTGGGCTTCTGTTGTTCTCTGCTAGAACTCTGAAGGGTGCGGTACTCAGAGTGGCACTGTGATTGAAGGGCATTAGATTGCTCTATATACATTGTTTCAAGAAGCTGACATCTTTATCATCTTCCAAGAACTGAACAACATCGTTACAGAAGGAGATCAGCTTCTCCACATTCATGTTACTGGACCCATCCACCATTGTATGTTGAGAGAAATGAGTCTGTATTACAGTTCTACTTAAACGGCAGTATAGCCAAATAAAACGCTCTTCATCTGCAATATGGTATCACTGATTTGGTGTCTCCATTTCCATGCACCCATCGTTGTATCTTGAATGAATGAGAATAACCTCCTCCATTGAATGAAGGAATGATCTCTGATGATAGAGTTTATGCTCTTTTTAAGCAAATAGTGACAAAATTGTAGGATGTTATGGAGTGTTACAAGCTAAATCTTCTTCCGTAAATCATCAAAAAACAGACTTGAAAGAATCTATATTTAATTACAGTCTCTTACTCCTTATGGGAGTTTACTTATGGAAGAAACAAACGTTTGTATGATCCACGTCTAGCTTGTGAAAATGAGAAATGTGTCCATTTTCAATCAACTTCTAGCACAACCTTATTCGTGACAGGAATTTGGTGCATACTGTAATGAATAATTGTTATCCAACACAAGGTGATGATGGCTCAATTCAATTGCCTTTTGAAATTTTTTCACTTTCTTTGTTCATATATTTGTTCTCATGCTTATGATTATTAATCTTGGACTACACATACATATTTGTGGGTTTTTTCCATTTGCGCCTTTTTTTCATTAAAGTTCACACTTTATTTGCGTTTAAAACCCCAAAGGACCTTAGAGCTTGTTGCTAGTGATGGAGGGACTTAACAACATGCTCAAGACAGCTAACACAAATGGCTGGTTGAGAGGTTTTGATGTGGCCATCTATGGAAGGGAAAGTTTAGAGGTGACTCATTTGCAATATGCAGACGACACACTCATCTTTTGTGGGGCAGAAGAAGAACAACTCAGATATGCTATCGGTCATTGAGGAATACTTAGGCTTATATCTGAAAGTAATATTGGTCCTGTTTGAAGGAATCTCTGGGTTGCATATTAATTGGAGAAAGAGTTTTCTTTATCCCATTAATGAAGTACATAACATGGAGGCACTAAACATAATCCTAGGTGGACAAGTTGGGGCTCTCCCAACTACATACCTTGGGATGCCTTTGGGTGCTAAATTAATGGCTAAAGAGATCTGGAGCAGTGTAATAGAAAAGTGTGAGAAGAAACTGGCTAGATGGAAGGGGCAATACTTGTCTCTTGGAGGAAGAGTTACTCTAATTAACTCAGTCCTAGATGCTATGCCTACTTACATGATGTCTATATTTCCCATTCCAGTAAGGGTCACAGACAGATTGGACAGAATCAGAAGGAAGTTCCTATGGCAGGGAAACAAGGACAGGAAAGGTTACAATCTGGTAAAGTGGA
>JAJONR010010497.1:0-29689 GCA_029582245.1 Solanum etuberosum
CCCCCCCCCCCAGGGGATTTTCTTAATTTTCTGTCATCATGATTAAGTGAACAATCAAATAATTACCAATAAATAAATAAATAAATAAGCGCACAACGAATAAGATTAATTGACTAGTATTGTGCATACAAGTATACTATATATATCTATCTACATACTAATACGAGTTGTTATGCTCATGAAATGTTGTTGTAATGATCCGTTAGATTATTTTGAGCCCTAGAACTATTTTGACTCTTCCTGTAAAATTTTAAATAGAAATTTTGAACTATTCAGTAACTATGGTTATTTAATTGACGGGTATTTATTAAATAATTCATTTTTAGGTGATGATTAATGGATGAAGTACATAATTTATTTAATACACTATACTCCTTAGCTCTGTGTAAAATCTATTTAAATAAAGAAAAAGGGGGCAGAAACTAACCTTGTACAGCGTAGAGCATAGAGCAAAAAGGAACAAAGTGCTCTAGATTGGCAATGCTCGGAAGCTTTACAAAATGGAAAGGTAAAATCTTGAGGATTAATGATACATGTTCAACATTTGAGGTATGTTAAGACTTTCTAGACTTTGTTAAGGGACGTTTCTTCAATTAAAGATTAAAAAATGGAATAGAAAATAGGTAAGGACGAACAATGGGGGTCTTGTACCAATGGTGTGACGGGCATTGGTAAGAGTAACGGTGCTATAAAAGGGAAAGTTATTTACAGTGAAATGACAGATTGTAATCCAAAAATTCCAAAGCATATGGGCATTAGCTGATGTATTATTGACTTTATTTCTTTTGCGTGGTTATGTTTCTTTATTGAACCCGTATAATTGTAATGGTTGAGGTGATCATATGTTATACTGATATTTGATTCATTTAGATGCATCATCATTCCCTATTTTGTTGACATTCCATTGTGCATATGCATTGACAAGAGATTGTTGTGACTAAAGGTGTGACACATGGAGATCGTCTGTGTTGAGATCGATTTATGATTATAAATTGGACACGTGGAAATCGTCTGTGTTGAAATTATTTGATTTTATGATAGTACGTTAAGATCGTTCACACAGACACGTGGAGATCGTCCATGTCAGTACATGAACCTTGTGAGTCCCTCATGGGTCACGAACTCTCGATGTATTTTCAAGAAGTATCTTGTATATACGGTTGAGAGAGTACTTGACATTTGAGGCATATCATTTCATGGTATTGCATTGCTTTGCATCTTATTACATCCTTCATTCTTATTTGATTATGTACTTCGTTGGTCTTTGGAAATTACATGACATTCAGTTATTCCTACTTTGGTGAAACTTGACTATACATATAATACAGACTTATAAAATTAAAGAATGATTTCTTTTATAATTATGTCACTACTTCTTCATTGTCGGTCTATGAGATATACTAAATACACGTGGTTCGTACTCACACTATACTTGTTGCACTCTTTTGTGGTGCAGAGTCAATTTTGAATACGAGCGCATCTCGTGAAGCTTTCTTAGTTTGAGCTTGAATTATCTTAGAGTGATGGTGAGGTTTTTGGTTGTTCCACGCCCATAGTTTCCTCCATCTATTTATTTATTCAGTTGTTTAGTATTCAAACAAGATATTTCGTACGTCTAGACTTGTCATTTTAGTTTTAGATTTACATCGTGTTTTAGAAGCTTTTGTACTTATGACACTAAATCTTGGGTAGTATTTCAGCTTTCCGCATTTTATAATTTTGAAAGACTTAGTGTTCAGGATATTTTACTTTTCACTTACCTTTACACTTTTATTATTAGGTTGATTTGATAAATCTATTAGGTTGACTTACCTATCAATTGAAAATATAGGTGCGATCACGACTTGTATTTTTGGATCGTAACGATGCCCATTAATTAAGAGTGGTCGAAGTCTCTTTGAAATTCAAAAACTTTGAAGATAATTATTCTATTGGGGAAAATTACCTTATACATATGTCTGCTTACAACAAAGGAAAACATGGCATCAAGATGATTGGTATAGTGTGATTTCTCTTCTTTTCACTTTTCAAGGATTGTTGAAGGACTTGAGAGGTGTTCTTTGTCATCCCAATTGACCCTCTTTTTATTTTTGTTTATGCTTTGTTCTATTCGAGAAACAAAGACTGAGACTTGTAATTATTTCATTTCCATACTTTATGTATTTAGTGGCTTGTACACTGATGAGTGGTAGATTTGCAGTTATTTGAGGTTTGTTTAGTTCAACAATTAGTATCCTCAATGTCTAATTATGTCCTATTATAATGATATTTTGATGATTTGCAGCTATGAAGACTCAAGGACAAGGTAAGGATGGATGTTTGAAAGAATGACCAAAAATATAAAAGAAGGGTAAACTCTACATTAATGATCACCTAACATGAAGGGCGGATCGCCCGATGGGTACAAGCTCGCCCAAGTTGGCAGTGTAGAACAGTTGAATTAATTAAGGCCGATGCAAACTAAAGGAGTAACGGCGACTCACCGAATGAAAAGGGTGAGCAAGGTGACTATTACCAAACTTGACAGTACTTAGTGAAAAATTGAAGGCTTAAAAGGCGAACAAAGGTGGTAATCAGCGATATGCCCAATATGAAAGGAAGAATCAAACGAGCTCACCGACTAAGGTTCAAACACCTAAAGCCTAAAGCAAGAGAAAGGCGAGCTGAGGAGAAGTTGGCGATTTGCCAAATGTGATCAGCGAGCCCGACTAACATCGCCCAATGGGTCAGGCATTGAGTTTTGGGCCAAATTTTGGGAAACTATAAATAGCCCAAATGAGAGAGAAAATAGAGTTCGGAGAGTCCAATTTTGGGGAGAAAGTTCTGGACATTTTTCAAAATGGGTTATCTTGTAATTGCTTAATCTCATGTTACCCATGGTTGCTCTCATGTAAGGTATACTTTCTTTATACTTTATGATGGATGGCTAAAACCTCAAGATCTAAGGGTGCATTTATGGGGTTGGGTGTTGATTTAATGTAGTGGGTATTGTGTTATGCTATGTTTTTTTGTTGTTCATACATGGATTTGAGCTAATTAGCATATGGTTACTTTATGGATTAAAGTTGCAAACTTAATTCCTACTTTTGATCTTCGATTGATACTCGAAAGAGATTTATTGGAGTGGATAATTAGTTCGATACTAGCAATTTAGGTTTGATGTCAATAACTTTCTTGAAAATAGAGGTTATGGGTCGAACTATTTACCCTATTTCTGCATCGAAAGAGAGAATAGAGTAAGGTATTGGGTTGTTTAGTATTACACATACATGATACCGAAAGGAGATTCTATGAACTGATGTTATGAGATCTAAAGAAGATTATTGTCATTGAAGATGACCCATCCTATCCATGAATGTTCATCACTATAGAGCAATACAATTACCCATATATGATATTGATTTCCAATCCCCGCACCCCTAGATTACTTGTTACTTATTTGATTTGCGGAAATTCTAGTTCAATTGTGACTATTGATAACAAAACTCTTTTCCTAAATTTGGTAGAATCATCCACCCACTTATCTTTACTATTACAAATGAATGACTTTACAATCCAAATTTCTTGATCGAATTCTTCGTGTTATATCATTCTCTGTGGGATTCGACCCCGTCTCTTTGTTGGGTATTCTTATTGACGACGACTTATTACTCTTTCAATTGGTTTTGAACAGTAACTTGAGTGTTATCATACATGTGATAATCAGGTTTTGGGGTCCTAATAGAAAGATAAGTATTTCCACATTATCTTGTTCTTGCTTTATCTTTTCACTTTTTTTTCGTTCGTTAGGTTGAGACTGACTTGTCTTGGTGAGAATAGACAAGTGCCTTCACGTTCATTTTTGTGTCGTGACAACTTCAGCCAGTTGGAAGGCTCCACATGTGACAGACTCAGAATCTACACAAGTGTAGAAGCAAGGAGTGAGTACCAACAATACGGTACCCAACAAACAATCTAGTAAACAAAGCAACCTAGCTAGAAAATGAATACTCCTTTTATCCCAACCCAACCTCCTCAAACTACAACCTGCATAAAAATCATCCCAACCAAACAGTTCTACAATAAACAACTCACAAGGCTCAATAGTCATAGTACAATAGTCACAATTCAACACGCATCAAGTAAGTCAATCTCAATGTCAAATAGATCAATCACACGTAACAAGTGCATCAATCAAAACTAACAAATAAATCACGCATAAGCATCAAAATGCATCAAGTCACAATAATCAATCTCTCGCTGGAACTGTTTCCCATCGGCACAATATCACTAGATGAAACCATTTCCCATCAGCTTTATATCAAATCACTAGCCGAAACCATTTTCCATCAGCTTTATATCAAATCACTAGCCAGACCATTTCATATCAGCTTTATATCAAATCACTAGCCAAAACCATTTTCCATTGGCTTTATATCAAATCACTAGGCGGAACCATTTTCATTGGCTTTATAACACTTCACAAGCCGAAACCATTTCCCATTAGCTTTATAACACTTGCCGGAAATGACCTCGACATCATAAATATTTACCGAAAATGACCTCGACATCATAACCCTCACATTTCTCATTATGGTGTTCAATAATAAGTGTACACAAGAAATAGCACACCATATGGAAGAGATAACAATTCATGCAATTCAAGTCTACATTTATGCTATGAATCATTTCATCAATCAAATAATAAGGGTCACAACAAGACAATTCACATCATCATGATCATCACATAGCCTTTTCATTGAAACCTTTTTTTATTTATTTAGATTTATCAAGTGGACAATTAACCCCTCACCTCATCTCCATTACTCCCAACACACAAACAACGAAGGAAAATACATGAATTTTACACAAGATTTAGGAGATCACTTGCCTTCAATCAATCAATTAATCACTCCAAGAATTGAGTCTCCCCCTTTCAATCAATATCCAAAGCCACACAATCTAAAACAATCACGTATTCACAATAAATTTCTAGAAACAACAATACCCACATCAATTATTTTGAAAAATGGGTCTATCAACTCAAAATCCAATTTTGAAAATAAGGTTTGAATCCAAAAATCAACACTTGAAAACAATACTTAAGGCTTTAGGAACTCATTGGTGAAAACCACTTCAAAAAATGACTCAAAATCAGTTCACAATCTCCATTTTAGCTTAAAACTTGAGCTCTTGAATACCCTTGCCATTTACCAATAAAACTTGCAAATTTTGATGTTAGAATCCATAAATAATCAAAGGAAAATGAAGTTTTAGGATCACAAAAGCTTACCCAAATGATTTAGCATAAGGATTCCTTCAAAAGTTGCCTCCAAGGGTTTTCCAAGCTCAAAAATGGAAAATGGGGCTTAGACCCCAAAATTTTCAGACATAAACCCATCTCTAAAGTCACAAAAGTGACCTTGGTTTCACAAAAGTGAAACCCGTGAAAGTGGGGACCTTCGCTTTCGCGAACATCGCAATTGGGACCCATGGTTCGCTTAAGCGAACACCACCTAACTGAGACCCTTCGCTTTCACGACCAGGGTCTCGCTTTTGTGATCATAAAGTACCCTTCGTCGAGGTGAAGCACACCAGTACCAAAAACACAAGCTAACTCTCAAACCATCGAAAGGACCATTGGGATTCGTTCGGAACCCCGTATACTCAAACCACATATGTAAATCAATTATACTCTATGTTCCTGACTCAATAGAACCGTAGAAACATAAATCTGAGGTGTCCTTGATCCGATATCCGTGAAAACTACAAGAGAGTAACTCAACGTCTTAAAAGGCTAAACAAGTGTGGGACCTCTCAAAAATCAGCAAAGACCTCACTTAAGCCTAAAATCATCCCCCAAATCTAATGAAACTCTTGAAATTCTGATCCTAGCATCTGAAACCCAAATGTTGACCAAAGTCAAACCATAGGCTAACTTCCCATAATTTCATAACGTATGACCGCAAATACTAAAGACTTCGAATCTGAAACCAACAACTCTCACAAACTAGATTCCACATTCCGTGATCGATGTAATCGACATAATTCTATTCAGACACTCGAATCTCTAAAATACATCAAAAACCACTTTCTTAACCACTTTAGCCTTCAAACTCAAAACTTACCAAAATCTCAACTCTAAACCCAAAGTCTGAAACCAACTTTCAAAATTCAATCATAAAAAAGTCGATCTCGATATCGGGAAGGGCAAACTGGCAAATTCCCAAAAGTTTCCAAAAATGACCGACCTGATCATTATATTATCCACTACTAAAAACCATTTTCGACCTCGAACATAAAGTAAAAGGAAGTACCTGAAGCCTCAAAAAGCTAAGGATATTTGGCATGCATATTTGACTCCATCTCCCAAGTTACCTTACCAACTGAACGGTGCTCCCACTGCACCTTTACTAAAGAAATCTCCTAGGTACTAAGCTTCCGGACCTGCCTATCCAAAATGGTTATAGGCTCCTCTTCGAAAAATAATTCTGGACCCAACTTAACTGAATCAATAGAATGTACATGACACTCATCCAACACGTACTTCCGAAGCATGGAGACATGAAACACATGATGCACAACTAACAAACTAGGTGGGAAGGACAACTTATAGGCCACATCTCCTACACGACTCAAAATCTCTAAGGGTCCAATGAATCTAGGGGTAATCTTTCCCTTCTTTCTGAAACTCATCACACCTTTCATGGGTGACACTCAGAGCCAAACATGATTACCCTCCATGAATAATTGAGCTCAAACTCTCGGATACGCATAACACTTCTATCGACTCTGGGCTGTCAACAATCTACCCTCGATCATTGTGGATAGATTTTCTAAAATGGCTCACTTTATTGTCATAAAACTGACGATGCATCTCCCTTATTTGTTCATAATGTGATGATATTGCATGGTGTACCCTAAACAATTGTTAGTGATAGATATTTAAAATTTCTAAGCCATTTTTGGAGGTGTTTGTGGAGTAATTTGGGAACTAAGTTGCTATTTGATACTTCTTGTCATCCTTAAACGGATGATATAACAGAGGTGGTTAATAGAACCTTATGTAACATTCTTAGGGCTATGGTTAAAGGTAAGTTAACTTCTTGGGAGGATCAATTGTCATTAATTGAGTTTGTCTATAATAGAACTATTTATAGATCTATTGGCATAACACCTTTTGAGTGTGTTTATTGCTTTAATCCCTTGACTCCATTAGATTTTACTCCTTTACCCAAAGATGTTATTGCGTGTATAGATGAAAAAGCTAACGCAAAAGCTATGAAGAACATCGATGAGAAAGTAAGAATGTGAATTGAGAAGGCCAACAATGATGCAACTAAAAGAGACAATAAGGGACAAAATAGAGTCACCTTTGCACCCGATGATTCGGTATGGGTTCATTTTAGGAAGGTAATATTTCCAAGCAAAAGGAAGAACAAGCTTATTCCAAGAGGAGATGGACCATTTCAAGTTCTTGAGAAGATTGGGGATAATGCTTTAAAAGTGGACTTACCAAGTGAGTATTTGGTTCATAATGTTTTCAATGTTAGTGATTTATCTCTTTTTGATGTAGGTGTGGAGAATTCGAGGACAAATTATGTTGAAGAAGGGGAGAGTGATGTAGATCAAAGTGACACTACTTCAAGGAGGCCTTTCACAAGGAGTTAAACTAAGGACCTTCAACCATTGCAAGCTTTATGGATGAAGGTGCAACCTTTGGAAGGCTCCAACATGGAAGACTTGAAGATATTTAATATATTAAGTGATCTACCATTTTAATTACCTTGTCATTTTAATGAGGGACAATTGGGTCTTTCTTTACTATTTTTAGTCTTTAGTATAAATAGTAGATATTAGGGCTTCATAAGGAGTTTTTATGGATATGTTGAATTGTGCCTCTTGTGAGAGATTGGAAACCCTTTGTTGAACTTCAACATCTTACCCTGGAATTTGCAAGTAAGACTGCTACTTTCTTGAGGATTTTTAATAGATTAGGTGCTTTTATGTCTCAATTAAGTGGTGTTTTGGTTAGTTTCACCATTACATCTTTTAGTTGTTTGAACTTAATTGTGTCTATATATCTTTTATCTATCTTTTTTAATTTTTATTTCATTTCAATCTTCTTGACTCACATCACAAAATCCCGGCCAACGTTAACTCAGGTCTTGATCTAGTAGATGGAAAACCTTGCCCATTCAGCGGATGTTAGGGCATCTCAACCAAGATTGTATCTATCATAAGGCCACTAATATATATATATATATATTATTTAAAAAATATTATGTTTTGATCAATTTGAAAATGAGTTTTTAGATAGAAAATATAACAATATTTTACTTCATTTAATATAGGAATTGTCATAATAATTGAGAAATGGAATAGTGTTTAGTTAATTATATCATTCTTTCTTATGTAGCTGTCTATTTTGTTGCCTCATTAATTATATTATGATGATTATCACGAACCAACATTATTGTTCTTATATATTTTTTTTAATTCTCTTTTCACTATTTTTATTCTCTTATTGTTGAATATTCTAAAGTCTCTCAAACGATCAAACCTTCTACATCATACAAAATTTATTGTTGCATGTTTATCAAAAAAATTGGTGTCTTTTTCAAATTTCAACCACTAAAACTAATCAATACTATTTTAATAGAATTATATCAACTTATCATATTCATGAACACAACATTATTTCGATATCATTATATAAATTTTTCAATTTTTAGTTAGGTTTAATATTTGAAAAGTTTATATTATATACTTTTCATTAAAAATTTACATAGTTTACATTCTTACTTCATAACGCTGAGCAAGCGGTGGGTGATGAGTCTGAGCATGTTGAGGATGAGTCTGATGATGATTCAACCACTGCGACTAATTATGAGCAGGAGTTTCTGAGGGATGATGAGCAGGTTAGTATTGAGGCCTTAGCTGAGCTGCAGAGTTTAGAGGAGTCGATAGTGCATGCTATGTTGGAGAGATCTCGTATGGAGACCTCCACGATTGACACTAGAGGGGTCTGTCCTTTAGATTCCACTATTCTTCCTCACGATGTGTCGGGCATTGATGCCTTGGTTGATGCTACACTATTGCCTCTTACTTCAGATATGCTGGGTACTGATACCCTAGATGATGCCACTCCTTCCGAGCCATAGGATCAGATTTCTTCATAGGCATAGCCTGTGAGGAGACCTTTTTCTCATCTCACTCCAGTACTGCTATGACTTATTTTTGGTGGGGTGAGGGACCCTATGCCTACATTCCCCTTTTGATTGTATTTTGTTTATTTCAGTTATAGTTTGATGTTTTAACATTTTGGTTTTATTATATTTGGTCAGTTTTGATTGCATTTTCATCTCTCTATCAATTTCCCCATAAATTTTAGAGTATTTAAATGGTTGAGATTTCTTGTGTTTTCAGTGTTCATATTTGAGGATCGATTTTGTCCAATATTGATGTCTTGGATAGTGCCCTTGATGAGAAATATATTTTATATTAGTGTTGCAAGAAGAAATCGATGTGTCTTTACTTTTGATTGATCTTTTAGAATCTTGGGTTGACTAGTTGCGTATTAATGTGAGCCTTACAATGAACATCGCAAGCAAATTTCTTAGTTTTGTTGAGTTGTGTAAAATGATTGTGTTTGAACTGTCGTGTGTGGTAAGATACTACTTGAAAGCATGCTTGTTGGTTCCTAGAATTGGCCCTGTTAATCTAATTGTGTAGCCTTGGTGAATGCAAGAGATGATATTTGGCATAAATTTTGAGAGGGAACTTAAATCTTCATACCTCTAGTGACTACCTTGTGAGGGTATGCTGTCATGACCCGAGCCTACACCCTGGACGTGGCAAGCACTTGAGAACTATTGCTGGTCTCCAAGTGAAACCCTCATCCTGGTTGACTACAAGCAGAAGACTAACTCAAGCATCAAAATCGAAGAATTATTTAAAAACAACTTATTAAATCTTAAAATTTATCTGAGAATATTGAGTATATCTGAAACTGAATACTGCAAGACAGACCAAGACTGTCTATCTATGAAGTCTCTACTGTATAAAGATAAGCGTCGGGCAAAGACCCACGACACCTCAAAGCGTCACTATTCATAAATCATAAAACTAAAGTCCTTCGAAACCAAGGAGGCCTTACCAAAAAGCTGACGAGCGGATGATGTGATCTCAATGAAACTCTTGTTGATGATCCTAAGTACCTGAATCTGCACCATGAAATTATTCAAGTCGAATGATATCATTACATTGAATGTACGAGTATGCAATAGGGCTGAATAACATAAATAATTGAATTGAAAGACTGAAAGTAACTCAACTCAAATATAGTATAAATCATGATAAAAATTATTTAAGCTCGTACTGTAGGAATGCAATACTAGTGAAATACTAAACTGAAATGTATATATAAATATATACTTTAATTTACTTTACTAGGGAGTTTCTGTAATCGACAGCCATCACTATGAGCCTCGTGATGATAAAACGTCTTACCCACGTTGCCAGAGCCACCCTATATCTTGCCGGAGTATAGAACGCAACTGAACTAATGGATCCACTAAAAGCCTTCTTGAGGCAGGTGAGGAGTTGCCTGTATTGCGGTACGATCCTATCTACACTGGCTATGTAGTTTATGAGGGTTGTGAGTTTCTGAACGCTCTCCCATATCGGTGCTCAATACTACTCCCGAAATATATAATTGTGTGCTCATGTAAAATACTTACTAGGTTGAGATAATTACTCAAAAGGACCTCTTTAAGATGTAACTTAACTGTACTCTATCTTTATGAAATACTCTGAAAACTCTTTATACTTTTTTGAAAATAGTACTTTCTTTTTAGTGTGAAAAATAATACCTTCGTTAAGGGGTAACTGAACTTTTCTTTATCTATTTGAAGTACTTTTCAAAACTATATATGCTCTTCTTAAAAATAGTAGTTCTTTTTCAATATAAAATAATACTTTTAGAACCATTTATGTTCCCTTAAATTCTTCTCAAAATATACCTTAAAATACTCTTGAACTCACTTTGAAATTCCAAAATCAATGCATGAAAATAAATTCACAAAGGATTTCAATAAAAATATCATCAACTAGGGTTCATGTGAAATATAAGCATGAACAACAACTCAAGGATATCAATGCATATAATATTACAATCTCATAATATAAGAATTTAGAATTCATAACAAGGACATAACTCATATCAAGAATTTCATAAAACTGAGGGTAGAACCTTAGATTCAACTTACTACTGACTGAATTGAGATGTTGGGCGTGAGGAAGAACTAGTCCAACACTATGAATGACCTTACATACCTTATACGCTCCAAATTCTTGACAAAGATGAGATCTTTGGATGAAAAGATGGAAAGAATTAGTTTCTTGAACCTTAGAGATGAGTCTTGAGGAGCTTTCTTGAAAATCTATGAATTTCAGGAGTAGGAGAAATTAATTCGTGTTAAGATGAAGGAATTATGCAGTTCTATGGTAAAATCTTACCTTGGATGATGGATGAACCTTGGAGGAAGTTAGTCTCTTAAAAACTTCTCTTTCTAGGGTAAATTTATGAACTAATAAGGTGAACTACGTATTTAGAGTTTTTAAAATACCAGACGCCCACGCGCACGCGTGTAAAACGTCATATCGTACCTCTCAAGACCTCATTTGTAGGATTACACTAAGTATGTTATAATTATTTAAATTATAAGTATTAAATAGAAAAAAATAAGGCCTCTTTATACTTAGAGCAGTTATATCGCTCCTCAACTCAGACAATCCAATAGAACTAACCCATAGCGTTCATGCTCATCAACTATGTCGATGAGGTTATCTAACCTCTCCCCATATTAAGCCAGATTAGCTTTATGGATAACAACCTCAACCCACACCAAAAATAGAACAACCTCAATAGCCAAGGTCATCACTAATTTTTTGATTTTATGGGGTGAGGTTCCCTTGCCCGAGATGCCTGTAGTTGTACCTCCGACAGAGCTGAGAAGAGATGGACCTACTAGGGTCGCGTTGGAAGGCAGTAGTTGCTACCTCGCCGCGCACTCGCGGGGAAAATGCCTCATTCGCATGGCCGGCGCGTGGCAAGATAGTGTCCAGTAAAATAGACATAACTTTTTACTTCAAACTCCAAATAATGCAAACTTTGTGGTGTTGGAAAGAAGACTCAAATACCTTTAATTTGGTAGGTTATGGGCCACGTAACTCTTCATATTCTAAGAGATAATTGTTTGAAGCTCACCCAAGTTGAATCTTATATCAAAACTTAATTGATAAGGAAGCTTTCAACTCAACTTTGTGCTAGTGGACTCTTATAACCTTAATTCATCTCTAAATTTATTCCCACACTAAATAATTTACCTGCACACCTAAGCATAATTTAAGAATCACTCGATATGACCTTTTACGTAAATGAAGAATAGTTTGGGTCTTAGCTTAGAAATTTTTGGGGTATAACATGTGCAACCACTTTGACACCATTTGAGCCTATACCATTTGTTTTCAACCTCATTGAAACCTATCTAACCAAATATGTCCTTAACTTCTCACTCATAAACTCTTTTCTTGGAATTAGTTTGTTTGAATAGCCAACTTAGGTCAAAAGCCTAAGTTGGGGTGTGGAAAGGGAGGAGGAAAGAAAGCCAATTGAAAAGGGAAGAAAGAAAAGTGAAACTCAACCTTGAAGTTTGTAGCAAAAAAAAAAGGAATCCCTCCTTAAAAAATAATGAGCAAAAACATAAATGAAATGAAAAGGAAAGTTCTGATGAAATAAAATGGGTTTCAAATAAATTGATTGAAAATTGAGGATTGAGTCTCCAAATGATAAGAACGAAAGAAACTTTAGAAGAGGTGAATACGAGTACAACAATGCTTTGAAAAAGTGAAGTCACTAAGACAAATTAACCATATCTTGAGCCTCACCCCCATTACAAGCCTGAAAGACCCTTGAGATCTTACTGAAATCGAGTTGTGTGATTATTAAAAATATGAGCAAACCTATGGGATGAAGCTTGCATGTATTTCTCTTTCGGAGAGTGATAGTTGTATTGATTCCTAATTTTTTTGTTAACGTGCTTTGTGAGAGCAAGCAATCATTTTTGTTGTGAGGGAACTTGAATACTTTTGTTGACACATGATTTTGCATTAGAAGAGAGCACCAGTGAGCTTGAGCTTGTATTGATATCGTCTTGTCTTCATTTGAAGCTTCTTGAGCATGATTGAGATATTGCATATACTTTTTATTAGTCTTGTGATAGCACTTTCATGTTAACTCACATTAAGAACTATTGTAGACATCCTTGTCGAACTGATTGTGTTCTTTATTTACTTGAGGAAAAGCAGAAGTTTGAGTTAGGGTGTTGATGAATCTGAGATTTTGACTCATTTGAGGCCTTTTTAGTTCAACAAATAGTGCCCTCAATGCCTATTTATGTCCTTATATGATGGTATTTTGATGTTTTGTAGCTATGAAGGCTAAAGGACTAGGCAAGAATAAATATATGAAAAAAGGCCAAAAATATTGAAAAAAGCGTAAGCTCCCAACTGAGGATCGCCTAACAAAATGGGCGGATTTCCAAATAGGTATGGACCTCACCCAAAGTGACAGTGTTCATTTTGAAAATGTTCAAGGAAAGTCGGCGAAGTAAAGTGCAAACGGCGATTTGCTGAAACAGTTGGGTGAACCAGATGTCTCATTGTCGAAGGTGATAGACTTCTGAGTTAAAATAAAGGTTGAATGGGTGAACAATTTGGTAATCGGGGATTCACCAAACGTGAAAGACTGATTTGATCAAGTTCGCCAACTGAGGTTCAAATTCCTGAATCCTGAATCCAAGGAAGGGTGAGCTAAAGAACAAATGATGATCTGCCAAATTATGAAGGCAAGCCCGACTAATGTCACCGATTAGGTCGCCTATGGAATTTTAGATGAATTTTTGAGGAAACTATAAATAACCCAAAGGAGAGAGAAAATGTATCTTTTACTTATTCTAACTTTTTCATATTGAGAAATAGACTTTCTATCCTTTTTCTTAATTTTTAGGGTTTTGAACAATCTTGTAATTGCCAATTGAGGGTTCAATTCAAAGTGGGTTTTTAAGATTATTGTTGATTATCAAATCCTTAATAGCTGAAAACATAATTGGTATAATTTCTTTCCCTTTTATGATGCTTGACTAAACCTCCAATTCTAGGGGTGTGATTATGAAGTTGGGTGTTAATTTAATTTAGTGAGTCTAGTGTCTTGCTCTGTTTTTGTATAGTTAATTCATGGGTTTGAACTATTTAGCCTGGGGTCAATTTATGGGTTGGGGTTGCAAACTTAATCCTAGCTTAGATCTTTGATTGATGCTTGAAGAGATTAATTGAAGTGGTAAATAATATAATACTTGCAAATTGGGTTTGATTAATGTAGTTTGCTCGAAAGAGAAATTGTGGTTCAATTCTAATTGTCAAATCTGCTCGAAAGAGAGATTTGAGTAATATGTTGGGTTGATTTGTATTTTACATAGCTGATACTGATAGGAGTTTCTATGATATGATGTTTTGAGATCTATATAAGATTTGTGTCATTGACGATTACCTAGCCAATCTATGTTTGTCTAGCATTATTAAGCAAGCACTTGTAACCCTATTTGATGTTGATACCAACTCTCACCCTCCTTGATCATATCTTACTTGTTTAAATATCTATTGTTAGTTGAATTGTGATAATTGATTCCTAAATCTTTATATTAAGTTTGGTGGAATCATCCACCCATTTGTCCTAAATGCTACAATGAATTGGTTTGCACTTCTAATTTCTTTATTGAATTCTTACATTTAGATCACTCCTTGTGGGACTTGATCCTGACTCTTTTATTAGATATTTATATTGCTAGCGATCGCTTACTCATTCAATTATTTTAGTGAGTAATTTGAGTGTTGTCAATGTCCTACATGATCACAATGCAAATACTCGGTTCTCTCATGGAACCATAATCACATACTTGATCCTTTCACATAATACAAACCTAAATTGTTAGTGTAACTGCATGGTACCTAAGCCATTCATAGTTAGTGCATCAGTGTGGTACCCGAGCCATCCATAGTTAGTGTACCAGTGTGGTACCCGAGCCAACCAACAATAATACACTATCACAAGCACAATGAACAATACCACTTGAAACCATAAATCACAATAACCAGTTCATTACATGAAATTATACACATTATGTCATTTCATATATCTCTCTATGTATTCTCTAACATGCATTGCATCAACGATACTACAAAGCAGTAGACAAGCATACATTCATAAATCGAAAACATACAACCATCACCTATCTCGAATCAAGCCTCTTGAAAACTCTAAAGAACATGAGTTTCCCCCCTGCGAAGTGCCTTGGCTAAATCTATCTTGGTCTAAAACAAGTAATAAAAGCAACAATCACTAACTGATGGCCAATAATATATCTAAATTATCAACAAATCCTAAACGTGGGCCAATATATGATCATCTTCCCCCAACTTATGACTTTTTCTACCATGTAATCATGTTAAAACCTTCCCCCCATTCTCGGATGGCCCTAGACCTAACCTAACCCAGTTTCCATCTGAGGTTGGTCTAGCCTAAAAAAATTAAGTCCCCACCCGGAAAGTTTTTCGGCCCAAATTTTTCCACTATCATAACGACTGGTAGGGTCGTTACATCTCAAAATCTAACAATGTAGGAAAAATGAGAAATGGACTGATTTAAAATGCTAAAACAAATATATTTTAAGTCACACTACTCATCGCGATTGCAGGACCTAATGATCGTGGTCACGATGGTCAGCATGGACAAAGTCCAGTGACCCCTGCTACACGAGCGTGGGTCAATGCTCGCGATCGCGAAGACCAAAGAAAAGGTCTTCGTGAATGCAACACCAATTCTGCAATTTCGAAGATCAATTTCATTAGCCTTCGCGAACGCGGCTCAAAGTTCACGGATTTGAAGAACAAGCTGGGTGCACCAGCAAAGGTTGCACCATCTCAAACTTGGAATTGGAAAAATTCCCCAAAGCGGCGTCGTGATTCACTCGAAATTCCGTGCATGCAAATGATCTTTGCTACTCCACCAAATCTGACATTCCGGACTCAATGGATATACCAAAACTTGCATTCGAGGTTGTCTTGATAAAAAGCGGGACGCACACCCAAGCTTTGTTTTAGCCATAAGCCAAAAGGTTGCTCGAAATGAGTCCAAAATTCTTGAGACCCGAACCAAAGGTCCATCTAGACCAAACTCGATATTTCAGAGCTAAAATAATCATCATAATTTGACCGAAGCCAACCATTTAAACTTCAAAAGCTCGAAAATAAAGAAACTCACATAAAAATAAATGAATGACCAGGTGACCGAACTATCTGTCACAGCGAGTCATAATGACTTGAGGTCGCTATAGAAAAACTCTAAACGCCAAAAATATCAAAAAACAGTGAAAATTACCTAAAGAGTCATTACATGGGTTCATAACTAATCCACATGGAGGTTCAAATCTGATGTCTATTTTATTATTTTTTTGCTTTCTTTTTCTAGATTAATCTTAGTGCTTCAAATCATTGGTTTGTTGATAGTGTAAATTTAGTAACTAACATATTTAAGAGTGATATTACTAGTTATAACAGGACTTTCTACTTTTCAATATATAACATTAGATTTCTAACAAATAATAAATTAATAAAATAAATAAAAAATGGAAAATAGATTAAAGTAATTTTTAATGAAATAATTAATAATATATTTTCCTTAATTATAGTATTCTATAACTTATAGGATATCAATACCCTAATTTTCTCTCAATTAATTAGTCATTATTTTAGTTGTTATCAATCTCCTAGTTACTATTATCAATCTCCTATTTTGGTTCTTCCTTCCTTCTTCTTTCTAGTTGTCAATTCTTTTTTAAAAAAATTATCACGTAATATTGTTTTTGCTGATATCATTTTTTTAGGTGTTTTTATTTGAAATTGTTTTTAAAAAAAATTAAATAAGCATTTTTATTTTTGGAATATGATATTTTTGTAATTTTTTCGATCATTTTTTTGTATCAATCTACATGAAGTGTATAATTAGTTTCTTTTTGAAAATACTACATCACTTACAATTAACATCTTATATATACAAGTTTCATAAATAAAAAAATTGTTATCAAATTTCATACATATTTCATATAGTAAAATGTTTATACATGCTATACTAAACTTACTAATTGATACCAATTATAATATACTTTTTAAAAATAATACAAAATTTGTTGTTCGTTACTAATGGGTGGTTGAGCACCAATTTTATACACTTTTTAAACACCAATAAAGATATAATAATTTCAAATTTGTTGAGGTATCAAATTTCATACCTATTTCATACAGTGAAATATTTTGTATATACTTTTTAATAATTGATACCAATTTTAATACACTTTTTAAAAATAATACAGAATTTGTTGTTCTTTACTAATGGGTAGTTGGGTATCAATTTTTATACACTTTTAAACACCAATAAAAGATATGATAATTCCAAATTTGCTGGGGTATCTAATTTCATACCTATTTCATACAGTAAAATATGTATACATACTATAATAATTTATATCAATTTTTATGTACTTTTTAAACACTAATAAAATATATAATAATTCACAAATTTATTGGAATATCAAATTTCATACCGTAAGATATTTGCACATACTAAATTAACCTTACTAATTGATACCAATTTATATGTATTCTAAACATCAATAAAGAGTATAATATTCTATAAATTTTGTTGAGGTATCAAATTTCATATCTATTTCACATGGTAAAATGTTTATACATACTAAACTAAATTTTACTAATTGATACCAATTTTTGTACACTCTATACATCAATAAAAAATATAATAGTCCACAAATTTGTTGCGGTGTCAAATTTTATACCTATTTCATACCAAAAGAATACCAATTTTAAAACAGTTGCAACTAGTAATTGTATTTTGTCATATATATAATATACCAAATGCATACAAGCTTTTTGCCAATATTATACCATTTTCATACCAAAAGTAAAGACAGGTTCATACATGATTCATACCAAAAGAATATCAATTTCAATATAATTGTAACTAGTAATTGTGTTTTGTTATATAAATAGTATACGAAATGCATATAATTTTTTTGTAAATATCTATACCAATTACATACCAACAATAAACACTGATTCATACAAGGTTCATACCAAAAAGAGTTCTTTGTGATTTTTTATTTTTTTTGACTTACAAAATCTAAATAGGAGTCTGAATACTCAGACAACAGAGGTTCCACTATTTCTTCTTTTCTTTATTGCCCCTTACGATTTGAAGGACTGAATATTTTCTTTGATTCTTGTTTATGTAACATCCCGAAAACTTCTAAGTTAAGACTCGAACCATTCTTCATTATGAATAAGATTGTACCGAGTGATTCTAATTTTTTTTAGGTATTAAGGTCACTAGAATTTCCTAGTATAAAGTTGAGTTGAAAACTTTCTTTCCAATTGAGTTTCACTATGAGATTTTCCTTGGGTCAACTTCAATCAACCATATCTTTTAGCACATAGGTGGCACATGAGCTATCAAATCGAAGATCTTTGAGTCCTCTTTCCAACGCCACCAATTTTTGCTAAATTTCAAGCTCCGAGTAAAAGGTTATGCCCGTTTGAGTGAAGCCTCTTTATTTAAGGCTTTCCATTCGTTTTAGGAAAGGGTATTTTGGTCTTTTCCTTTTCCCCACTTGTCTTAGCACATTTTTCCGACTCAATGAAGGGTTTAATCAGATTCTAAAATACCCATTCGTTCAAAACACTTAAGGTTTTTAGAGCGAGGTTTCAAGAAGAGAAAAATAGGGTTTTCAAGTGTTCATTCAAGAGTTGAGGAATTTCGCCAAGAACAATCATTCTTTCCAGGCATGTGAGCTTTTCGATAGAGATGGAATTGTTCACCCTCACATCAAACATGTAATTCTTTCATTAATCCATCCATGAAATCGTTTATGTAAAGATTCTTGAAGAGTTCTTGAGTTTTATCCCCATTCTTTAACAATGGAGGTTTTGAGTTCTTGAGGTTAGGGGCTTGCGAATGAGTGATGTTTCTTGATAGAATTTGAGTGAGATTTCAATGAATTTGTGTTAGGTTTGTGAATCAAATAGAGTTTGGAAGAAACCAATCGATTCTAGATGAGTTAGGACCCGAAATTGAATAAGAAAATTCGTCAGATTTTTTAGTACGGGGTGGGGCAATGCGATCCCAAAGCGCTAGGAGGGCTGGCGCCATGCACCAGCAGTGTGCCCCAAAGTACTCCCAGTACGCTTGGGGATGGCGCGATGCGCCACTGATGCGCCGGGGTCGACTGGCCTTTTTCTTCTCTGTTCTTTGTCATGTATGTGTTCGTTTGAATCGTATCTTCGTTCTCTTCTTGATATTAACTTTTAAAGTCTTCAGTAATTCTTGAGAGACCCTACATATCCTAATCACATCTCTTAATTTATACTTTGAAATAAAGTAAAGTTAAGAGGAAAGTTCAAGAGGTCGTTTTTAAGTCATTTGAGAAATCTTTTGCAATTAAGTATAGACTTGAACTAAGTCTTGAGTAAATGAGTATAAGAATGAGAAGAGTTGTATTCATGAGTCTATAATAATATTGAGATCCTTGAGTCAGTCGTTCATGTCCATAATTCCGCATGAACCCTATGAATTGAGTATTCTTAAGATGAGAAGTATCGTTGATTTCTAAGTATTGGGTTTCTATATTGTTATTGAGATCCTTGAGTTGATTCGTTCATGTCTATATTTTCAGCATGAATCCTATTTTGAGTTATAAGTCTTGAGAGTCTTTGAAAGCCAATCATTGTGTTTTTAAACTAAGTTTTGAGGAAAAGTTTAAAGAGACAGTTTTGAGTAAAGTTTAAGGAAATTAAGTATTCAAAATGTATATATTTACATTGAGAATAGAGAAACTTGGATTTCTAAAAAGAGTTTATGAGTTCAAAGATATTTTAGAGAAGTTACCTCTTTTAAGAGGATAGTTTTGAGCAATTATCTCAAACCAGAGAAAGAGTATGTATTATACAATTGAGCATGAGTATATATTATTGAAAGTAGTATTGAGAACCGATATGGGGATGAGTTCAGACAACTCACATTCCTCATAAACTATGTATGCCAACATGGATACAAGATCATAATTAAGATGAATCCTAAGTGCCTTTGGGCAGAGCTTAGTGGATCTACTTAGTTGAGGTGTTCTATACCCCAATAAGGTATATGACAGTTCTGGAAGCATGGTCGAGACACTGTATAATCACGTAGCTCATAAAGATGATTGTCGGTTAGAGAATCTCCCAAATAAGGGTAAAGAGTAATTTATTATATTTTTATATACATCCTTGAGTTAATATCTTCTATTTATGAAGCTTTAAACATTTCATTTATTATTACTACTTTTGTATTGAGTTGAGTTTAGGTGAGAACTCTTCCAGTCTTTTCTGTTCAGTTATCTATGTTTTCAGTTCTCCTTGCATACTCGTACATTCAATGTACTGATGTTATTCGATCTGCATCTTTTTTTGTTGTAGATACATGTGTTCAGGATTATCAAGAGGCACTTCGTTGAGATCACTCTATACTCCAGTTAGCTTTTTGTGAGCCTTCTTGTATTCTGGAGGACTTCAGATTTATTTTCAGTTTTGGTAGTTTTGAGATGTTGTGGGTCTTGTTCCGATATCCCTCTTTAATAGTAGAGGCTTCATAGATAGTTATAGTTGAGGAGTCTTTCAGTATTTACTTTCTTTCGAGTTGTTTTACAAACTATAAGTATTTCTATTGAGTGTTTTCCAGACTTTATGGGTAGAGTAATTGAGTTTAACGAATTTAATTTAGTTTTAAGCTTATGTATGGTTGAGTTAGTCTTCTGCTTAGAGTCAGCCATGATGAGGGTTCGCTTGGGAACCAACAATGGTTCTCGAGTTCTGGCCACGTCCAGGGTGTAGGCTCAGGTCATGACAAACTTGGTATCAGAGCATAGAGATCAAGTGTTCTAGGGTGTCTTGAATCCATGTCAGTAGAATATTATTTATGATTGTGAGACTCCCACTTCTATAAATAAGGGACTACAAACATTTAGAAAAAGTTCCCCTTTTTTCATACTCTAAATCGTGCAATATAACTATGTCATAAGGAATTTATTCTAACTCGTGCAATTCTCATATCCATTCGACTACCCCTTAGACTCAAGGTAATTGAAAAGCAAAGCCTGAATCCTTATCAATGAGTCACTCTCAGCAAGAGTCTTGAGAAAGTCATGAGACTATAGAGGGGCTTGAGAGAAGACCGTGAGTAAGTTTAAGTGTTGAAATTCGATATAATGCACTTTTATTCATATGAATCGTGTGTTCGAGCTAAAAGAGAAATGTATTCCCAGGCCCTTTTCTCTGAATCTTGTTTCAGTTGCGAACATTATGAGGAAGGGTGTTTTAGAGCTGGAGTAGTGTGTTCACCTGAGAGATAGTGTGAGTTGCGATGTTATAAGCAGTAGTAGTAATGTGTCCAGAGTTAGAGGAAAGCATGCATAGGTATAGTAATCTATGAAAGGGAGATAGTGATGAGGAAAATTAAGTTTGTGTAGTCATGCACCCAATAAGTTATTATTGAGGAGTTTTTCCTTATAGCTAAACTAAGAAGTGATGAGTTTGTGTAGATTTCATGATAGAAGGTAGAGTAAGAGTTACTAGTATGGATGAGTTAGAGTATACTTTAACTATAAGGAGGTTTATGTCAATATAACATTGTGTTAGTGAAGACCAAGTATAGGTGTTGATCAAAAGAGAAGAGAAGTCATAAGGTGATAGATCTAAGCTAGACTTATGATTTTAAGGAATAACACTGTGATATTTAGAGGTTAATAGAACTAATTACCCAATGATGCATAGTGAATTGGTAAATAGTACTTAAATTGTGAAATGGAATGTGACAGTAATCTGTAAATAGGTAGACTGAGAGATAAAGATTGTCTACTTGTCATGAGGTCTTAGTGGGCAAGTATTTCTTAATTTTTCTAGTAGTTGTAAGATAGTAGAGTAAGCGAGCAATCATATTGATATATGTGTTTAGTAATATACACTAAGCTTGAATTTGAGATGAGTGTCGTGATCAAAAGAATGGCAACATGAGGGTGATGTTTTTAGTTTTGAGATCTGATCTGGTAGACTTGACATAGAGTAGGTGAGGAATTGAGATGTTAGCTGCAATGAATATGAGTGGTAGAAGTGAGAGATTCTACCTTTTAGATGAGAGAAATGAAGTATGTCTAAGTCACTAGATTAACAAGAGTATTAAGAGATGTACCCGGTTTCAAATTTAGTCAGATGAGGTTCTAATTAAGTTTATTGATTTCATGTATGCCTAGATAGCATAATTGAGTTGTTAATGTCGAGTAAGTTGATAAGCATTATTTGTCACCCTTACGAGTTTGGTAGAAAGGATTTTATATAGTCAGTGACGAGCCTCTTAAATATAGTTCAAAGTTTCCTCCAGTTAGGTTGATATGAGCATTAAAGGATGTTATTGGTAGGCTAAGAAGGATAAGTCAAATTATTAAGAGTCAGATTAAGTGGCCTTATAAGCCAATGAGAAGAGGTTAAAAGAAGCATCTTAGAAAGAGGTCTTAGAAGGAGTCTTAGTACCTGCTTATGGAGAGTTCAGTAGCCATGAGATAAGCCTTTCCCGAGTATTGGATTAAAGGGAATGTAGACCAGTTTAGAGATGATGGAATAGATCCATAGCTTTCAAGTGTCAACTTTAGATCAAGGGGGAGATGACAAGATAAGAAACCAAGTCAAGTATTGAGAATCACGTAGTGATGTCTTCAGGAAGAGTTAAAGTGATGTATCAATCCATTCTTAATTTGTGAATTCCTCAAGTTCAATTATTACAACATCTTGTTAAGGTTTCTAATATCAAAATTGTGTCTATGACCTATGCTCATACACTTCAGAGAGATTCGCATCTATGCTCAATTTCCAGAATGAGGGGCAAAGACTTTAGCCTATGAATCTCAATCTTATCCATAAAGTTATGGATATCAGCCTCATGATATGAACCTATTCATATAAGCACTCACGTCTCATAGTACTCGCAAACTCATGATTTATCTTAATGGGTAGAAAAATAATGTTATGTCATGCATATTCCTATATCAGAACTCTCGAATGAATCGTTCTTATAATCTTTGACCCTAAAGCTCTTTCACTGATCCTTTTTCTGTTTTGAGAGTTGTGTTGTTGATAGTAAATGTGTGATGATAGAGAAGAGGATTGCTATTTTTTATTATTATAGTGATGATGTGTTTATTCCATCTAAGGTTATGAATGTGGAGGAAGAAGAGGATAAGGTTTTACGATGAGTAATAAGTCAGTTTCTGGTAGTAATGCATGAAATTTCAGTTGATAGAAGTGACGAGAGAATGATGAATTCTTATAAGGATTGGTTAGTAGGAGTCCATTGAGTGGTTATAGTACTAGGCTTAAATGTGGTGTTGTTAATATGTGGACAAATGCCTGATGCATTAGGTGTTTCTTGGTATGGGCTCAAGGTAGGTTGGATGCTGTTATAAGGAAAAGTATTCTTGGAATGTGATTTCCTATAGAGGTATAGAACCCGAATCCTGTGACGTATATTAGAACAATAAATTTATGTTTTGTACTTTGTGATTTCGATTTAGGCTTGAATATAGTAAGAGCATACGGATAGACTCAGACCTAGGTAAGAGTAGTCATATACCCTTGTGGGAGCTATGAGTTGCAACCAAGAAGGTGTTGTAATAAGAAAGAAGAGCATAGTTGAGAAGTATTTCTAAACTTCAAAGATACTAGTCATATCGCTCAAGGCATAGTATTCCTATTCTTACTTCGTGCCCCGATATCCCTTGCTTTATGTTGGATAACTTTATATAGAGCGTGACTATGTTCAAACTCATATCATTCAAAACTTATGTGCTATAGAGAGTTCCAAACTCATAGTATGAATCAGTTTATCCTATGTTAATAGGCAAGTTCAGAATTTAGAGATAGTAAGAGAGAACCCTTTCCATTCTCACTCCAGCCGTCATTCGAGGACGAATGATCCCAAGGGGGAGATATTGTAACATCCCAAAATATTCTAAGTTAAGACTCAAACCATTCTTCATTGTGAATAATATTGTACCAAGTGATCCTAAAATTTCTTAGGTTTTAAGGTCACTAGAGTTCCCTGGCATAAAGTTGAGTTGAAAACTATCTTTCCAATTGAGTTTCACTATGAGATTTTTATAGGGTCAACTTCAATCAACCACATCTTATAGAACATAAAGAATTAGGTGGCACATGAATATCAAATCGAAGGTATTTGAGTCCTCTTTCCAACGCCACCAAGTATGCTAAATTTCGAGCTCCTAGTAAAAAGTTATGCCCATTTAAGTGAAGCCTCTCCATTTAAGCCTTTCCATTCGTTTTAGGAAAGGGTATTTTGTCTTTTCCTTTTCCCCACTTGTCTTAGAACATTTTTCCAACTCAATTAAGGGTTTAGTCAGATTCTAAAATACCCATTCACGTTCAAAACACTTAGGGTTTTTAGAGCGAGGTTTCAGGAAGAGAAAAATAGGAGTTTCAAGTGTTCATTCAAGAGTTGAGGAATTTCTCCAAGAAATAACATTCTGTCCAGGTATGTCAGGTTTTCCATAGTGATGGACTTGTTCGTCCTCACTCCAAACATGTTATTCTTTCATTAATTCGTCCATGAAATCGTTTATGTAAAGATTCTTGAAGAGTTCTTGAGTTTTATCCCCATTCTTTAACAATGGAGGTTTTGAGTTCTTGAGGTGAGGGTATTGCGAATGAGTGATGTTTCTTGATAGAATTAGAGTGAGATTTCAATGACTTTGTGTTAGGTTTGTGAATCAAAGAGAGTTTGGAAAAAACAATCAATTCTAGATGAGTTAGGACTCGAAATTGAACAAGAAAATTCCTCGGAGTTCTGGGTATGGGGTGGGGCAACGCACCCCCAATTCACACGGAAGGATGGCACCCAGCGCCATCAGTGCTCCCCAAAGTACTCCCAATACTCTTGGGGCTGGCGCGATGCGCCCTTGATATGCCAGGGTCGCCTGCACTTTTTCTTCTCTGTTCTTCGTCCTGTATGTGTTTCTTTGAATTGTGTCTTCGTTCTCTTCTTGATATTAACTCTTAAAATCTTAATTAATCCTTGAGATATCCTAAATATCTTAATCACATCTCTTAATTTACACTTTGAAATAAAGTAAAGTTAAGAGGAAAGTTCAAGAGGTCCTTTTTAAGTCATTTTCAGAAGTCTTTTGCAATTAACTATAGACCTGAACTAAGTCTTGAGTAAATGAGTATGATAATGAGAAGAGTTGTATTCATGAGTCTATATTTTTATTGAGATCCTTGAGTGAGTTGTTCATGTCCATAATTCCGCATAAACCTTATGAATTGAGTATTCTTGAGATGAGAAGTATCATTGAGTTTCTATATTGTTATTGATATCCTTGAGTTGATTAGTTCATGTCTATATTTTCAGCATGAACCCTATTTTGAGTTATAAGTCTTGAGAGTCTTTGAAAGCCAATCATTGTATTTTAAAATTGAGTGTTAAGGAAAAGTTTAAAGAGACCTTATTAGATGAATCCTTAGTGCCTTCAGGCAGAGCTTAGTGGATCCACTTAGTTGAGGTGTTTTATACCTCGACAAGGTATACGATAGTTCTGGCAGCGTGGGCGAGATGCTATATAATCACGTAGCTCATAGTGATGGTTGTCGGTTAGGGAATCTCCCAAATAAAAGTAAAGAGTAGTTTATTGTATTTTTATATACATGCTTGAGTTAATATCTTCTATTTATAAAGCTTTAAACATTGCATTTCTTATTATTGCTTTTGTATTGAGTTGAGTTGAGGTGAGTACTCTTCTAGTTTTGTCAGTTCTGTTATCTAAGTTTTTCAACTATCCTTGCATACTCGTACATTCAATGTACTAATGTCATTCGACCTGCATCCTTTTATGATGCAAATACAGGTGTTTAGGATTATCAACAGGCGCTTCGTTGAGATCACTCTACACTCCAGTTAGCTTTTAGTGAGCCTCCTTGTATTCTGGAGGACTTCACATTTATTTTCAGTTTAGTAGTTTTGAGATATCGTGAGTTTTGTCCCGATATCCCTCTTAATTACTGGAGGCTTCATAGATAGTTATAGTTGAGAAGTCTTTCAGTATTTACTTTCTTTCGAGTTGTTTTACAAACTATAAGTATTTCTGTTGATTTTTTTCCAGACCTTATGAGTTGAGAAGTTGAGTTTAACGAATTTAATTCAGTTTTAAGCCTATGTATGCTTGAATTAGTCTTCCGCTTGTAGCCAGCCAGGATGAGGGTTCGCTTGGGGAATAGGAATGGTTCTCGAGTGCCGATCACATCCAGTGTGTAGGCTCGGGTCGTGACAAACTTGGTATCAGAGCATAAAGATCAAGTGTCCTAGGGTTTCTATGAAGCTGTGTCAATAGAATCTTATTGATGGTTGTGAGGGCCCCACTTCTATAAATAAGGGACTACAAACATTTAGGAAATTTTTTCCTTCTTTCTTACTCTAAATCATTCCGTAGAACTATGTCATAAGAAATTTATTCTTACTCGTGCATTTCTCATATCCATTCGACTACCTCTTATACTCAAGGTAATTGAAAAGAAAACCTCATATCCTTATCAATGAGTTACTCTCATCAAGAGTCTTGAGAAAGTCACTTTTATTCATATGAATCATGTGTTCGAGCTAAAAGAGAAATGTTTTCCCATACTCTTTTATCTGAACCTTGTTCCAGTTGCGACCGTTATGAGGAAGTGTGTTCACTCGAGAAATAGTGTGAGTTGCGATGTTTTAAGCAGTAGTAGTAAAGTGTCCAGAGTTAGAGGAAATCATGAAGAGGTATAGTAATCTAAGAAAGGGAAATAGTGATGAGGCAAATTAAGTTGGTGCAGTCATGCACCTAGAAAGTTATTAATGAGGAGTTTTCTTTTAAGGATAGACTAAGAAGTGATGAGTTTGTGTAGATTTCATGATAGAAGGTAGAGTAAGAGTTCCTAGTATGGATGAGTTAGAGTATACATTAAACAGAAGGGAGTTTATGTCAATGTAACATTGTGTTAGTGAAGACCAAGTATAGGTGTTGAACAAAAAACCAGAGTAGTCATAAGGTGATAGATCTAAGCTAGGCTTATGATTTTAACGGAGAGCCCCGTGATATTCAAAGGTTTATAGAACTAATTAAACAATGATGTATAGTGAATGGATAAATAGTACTTAAGTTGTGAAATGAAATGTGACAGTAATATGAAAATATGCAGACTAAGAGATAAAGATTGCCTACTTGTCATGAGGTCTTAGTGGGTGTGTGTTTCTTAATTTGATCTAGTAGTTGTAAGTTAGTATAGTAAGTGAGCAATCATGTTGATATATGTGTTTAGTAATAGACACTAAGCTTGAATTTGAGATGAGTGTCGTGATCAAAAGAATGGCAACATTAGGCCAATGATGTTAGTTTTGAGATCTAGTAGACTTAACATAGAGTAGGTGAGGAATTCAGATTTTAGCTGCAATGAATATGAGTGGTACAAGTGAGAGATTCTGACTTTTATATGAGAGAAACGAAGTATGACGAAGTCACTAGATTAACTAGAGTATTAAGAGGTGTACCCGAGATCGTATGTAGTCAGATGAGGTACTAATTAAGTTTATTGCTTTCATGTATGCCTAGATAGCATAATTGAGTTGTCAATGTCGAGTAGGCTTATGTAAGCATTATTTGTCACCCTTACGAGTTTGGTAGAAAGGATTTTATATAGTCAGTGACGAGCCTTTTAAATATAGTTCAAAGTTTCCTCCAGTTAGGTTGATATGAACATAGAAGGATGTTATTGGTAGGCTAAGAAGGACAAGTCATATTATTAAGAATCAGATTAAGTGGCCTTATAAGCCAATGAGAAGAGGTTAAGAGAAGCTGTCACGACCCGAGCCTACACCCTGGACGTGGCCAGCACTCGAGAACCATTGCTGGTCCCCAAGCGAACCCTCATCCTGATTGACTACAAGCGGAAGACTAACTTGATCATACATAAGCATCAAATTGAAAGAAACGTTTAAAAATAGTTTACTGAATCTCAAAACGTTGATGAATATACTGAGTATGAAACATAAATTTTAAAGAAAACCTCTGAAACTAAAAGACTCGAAAAAACTGTCTAGCTATGAAGCCTCTACTGTATAAAGATGAGTGTCGGGAAAAGACCCACGACTCCTCAAAAACTATTACTAATAACTCACAAAACTGGAGTCCTCCAGAAGCAAGGAGGTCTTACTCAAAAGCTGACGAGATGATCTCAACGGACTCTTGTTGAGGATCCTAAGAACCTGTATCTGTATCATTAAAAGATGCAGGTCGAATGACATCAGTACATTGAATGTACGAGTATGTAATATAGTTGAATAACAAATAACTGAAAGAAAGGACTGCAATAGATAACAATGTACTCAAGGTGAATGTGAAGAAATAAAGGAGTTAAATCATTTAAAGCTTTACAAAATACTTTCTCATCTCTAAACTCAACATAATAAATGATATATAAGAATACACTTTAACTCTATTGGGAGATTCTCTAACCGACAACCATCACTAAGAGCTACATGATGATACAGCGTCTCGCCCACGCTGCCAGAGCTGTCCTATACCTTGCCAGGATATAGGACAGCTCAACTAAGTGGATCCACTAAGCAATGCTTAAAAACCAATAAAGAATCATCTAAAAAGTATGACCCTTTACCCATGTTGGCATACATGGTTTATGAGGACATTGAGTTGTCTGAACTCGTCCCCATATCGGTGCTCAATACTACTCTCAATAATATATATTTATGCTCATATGTTAAAAAACATAACTCTTCCTCTGGTTTGAGATAATTGCTCAAACTACCCTCTTAAAAGAGATAAGTCCTCTTGAAATATCTTTTGAACTCATAACTCATTTAGAAATCTCAGTTTCTCTTTTATCAATATAAAAATTGATACCTCTGGGAATACATAGTCCCCTTATACTCTTACTCAATTCATACTTGAAAACTCTTTCTCACAAACATATCAAAATCATATTTTAATATGATCATTGATGACTCAAGAAGTCATACTACATAAACATTGATGGTATATCTAGATACCATACTGCTCATTCATTGATGGCATACTCGATTGTCATACTAATCATGTTTTAGAAACTCTTTTCTCGAAACTCATCTTTACTTTCTCAAAACTCAGTTTAAGAACTCAAGTGTTGACTTTAAAAAGATTTTCAAAATTTATAATCAAATCATAGGGTTCATGTGGAATTATGGACATGAGAGACTCAACTCAGGGATCTTAATAGCAATAAGAAAACTCAAAACTCAAGACTCAAGAACTCCAGGACTCAAGAACTCAAAACTCATAATTCAACGATATTTCTCCTCTTAAAAATAATCAATTCATAGGGTTCATGCTGAAATATAGACATGAACGAATCAACTCAAGAATTTTAATGCATAACATATAGCAATTCAATAATTAGGAATAGAATT